>JAURVB010013119.1:0-17322 GCA_033002965.1 Piper betle | reverse complement strand
AATATAAAAACCCCGACTCGAACCGTGAGTTTTACAACTGTCGAGGCCGGCCGTAGCCCCGATCGGAGCACTCTCGTTGCTGCCGCCGCCCGCCCATTTTCAACGCCGCCGCCGACAACTATCGCTTCCCTGCCTGCTTGTTTGACGCCACCATGGGACCAACCTCGTCGAGCTGGTGCCGATAGACCCCCTGATTGCCCTGTCCCGAATCATCGCCGCATAACCGCCGGAATCCATCGGAAAACTGCCGACACTCGCCGGAAAACCGCCGGAAAATTGGATTCGTGGGAAATTCGCCGGATCAGGCGCCGAACGCACCCAGTCCAATCTAATCGGACTTCAGACGCCACTAGGTGCCGAATTCAAGTTTCGAGCCACGAAACGGAAACCCTAGCCGTCGCCGATTTTCGACGACGCGAGGTATAATTTATTTTAACTTAATTATTTGAAAGTCTTGATTATTAGAATTGCATGCTAGGATTGGTGAATTATGTGTTATAATAATATATATAAATGTAGATTTGATTAAGGATAAAATATGAAATTTGTTTGATTGAGTGGTGTTAAAAATGGAGGCTAAGAAACTAATTAGGGTAACTAGGTAATGATCATGATCTAATGCAAACTAGCCTAAGTAGACTTGCTAGAATTGATTGCTAGAATTGATATAGGTTGATGTGTGATGATTGATGTGTGATTGTGTTGATTGTGTGTGCATGCTATAGGATGTGTGATTCATCATGCGGGCGTTAGTTTTTGGCTTGATTGTGTAGGTACGGCACAGGAGCTCGCCGCCTAGGACTCATTCTCTATTTTGTGCTATTCCATTGTGTATTTGATTTTTCATGTGCAGGACGAGTTAAGTGACGTTTTATCGGATCCCACTTAACTCGGGTCATTTATCCAATAGTTATTTTTTGGATTAATAACCCTCGAGGATGAGATCCTCGAGTTTGTTCTCGAACTTCAGATCTAGCTCACGTTGCCCTCAGGCCTATTGTTTTCGCGTTTTGCGAGAGATTGAATGAGGGAAATCCGATTTCCGTGCTACACGAGCGGGCACGTGTGAGTCAATAGTGGGCTCTGGAATGGTGTACGAGCTGTTTCATTCCTGAGGGATCCTGACAACTCCACCTTTGAGTTCCTCAAACCCGGAGAAGTGTGGAGGTTCACGGGTACTGCATTGCATTGCATGTCTAGACTTGTAGTTTCAAAGGGTACTAAAGGCGATTGCCTGAGAGTGCTCGGCCTTCGTACTCAAAGCTAGGAGTAATATGAAAGGTGCAGAGGGCGGGAAGGAATGAGATTTGATGCGATAAGCGATAGAGAAATGGCCAAGGTATGAGAATGAAAAGAAAGGGGACGCTGTCGACCCGAGGGTGACGGCTCCCGTATGTGCCCTGATGAGAGTTCTTGAGGAAGTATATGGTTTTCATTCAACAGGAGAATTTGCTCTCCTCTGCCAGATTGATATTATTTATTTTACGGGCCGGTAACACTTGTTACTGACGGTTTTTCTATATATAGTAGGTAAGCGATGAAGCCATCGGGATCAGAGGAGCATGGAACCGCGCACACATGTACCTGCCGCGTGTAATGTATAATGATAGTGTGTTATTGCTATGTGAATGATAATTATAATGTTTTTGTCTTGATGAATTGCTTGTTATGAAATGAACGGATAGATGTGACTAAGCAGGGAGCCTTGAGTTTAGCCTCGGCTTATATGAAAACAAATGAGATAATAATGGAATGCCGCAGTAGATTGCTATGTGTTGTCGTATTTTGATAAAATAATTATATACCTTTGTTGCGGACAGGTTGGCCCTTATTGTACTTTTGGGTGAAATTTTGTCTGTTTTTACGTAGTAGTATACATTTTCTTTTGGTTTCTCATTTATTGTTTTGTCTTGTTTTGCTTGTACATCATAGCATGCATGTTGGACTGCGTTAGAACCCAATCGTTCTCATTCATGCATTTCATGTTTGCATCTCCATCTTAAGACGCCGAGGGCAGATTCAGGTCGGCTTAACCGAACCCAGTAGATTAGCAAACGGTTCGGTCGCTGGTGTTATTTCCGGGTTGGTTCTTGGGTGAGCCGAAACGGGGTGTTACAGCTCTATTCTCTCACTTTTTGTTACGCAAAAGTCACACGGTCGTCCTCAGTTTTTGTTTCTAGAACAATAATAATAATATATACATATATATATATATATATATGTATATATATAATTGTCTGCTACCATGTGGTAAACCCACAAGTGGTTTTTATTTTTAATCAATAAAAAGAGTTACGATTAACATCTAAGGTTTTTTATTTTTATAAAAGTTTGGTTCCAAAATTTTTAGGGGCTGTCCATGTATAAAGAGACAAGTTACATATTTAATTTGGATAAAGATACGTTGTAAAATATTTATGATGAAGGGGAAATGGGTGTGATGATGAAATGGAAGGATCTATGTGCCCACATTATAAAGTTGTTCTTGATAAATTTGGTATCCTGCTACGAAATAATGCTTGTGGTGCATCCCAAACTGGCTCATTATTTTCTTCAATACTCCATTGCCTTTCTTATACCCACGGATTGTTTTTAATTTTAATCCAGAAAAGAGATTATTATTAACATCCAGGTTTTTATATTTTTTCGAAAGTTTGTCTCTGAAATTTTTAGGTGTTGTCCATGTATAGAGAGACAAGTTAAATATTTAATTCGGATAAAGATAGGTGTGATGATGATATGGAAGGATGTCCGATCCTACATCATAAATACGTATCCTGATATGAAATAATGGTAAAGATAGGTTGTGGTGACTTAAAATTTTATTTCAGTTCATCTCCAATTTGCCACATCGCTCTCTTCAATACTCCATCATTTTTGAGCCCCGAGACACACGAAGAAACCATAGCTGTCGCCGATTGCCGATATTGTATTGTATAATTAACTCCTATTTAATTAATTAAAATTGATGATTGTTAACATGACATGCTAGGATTGATGAATTGTTGTGTTAGATATTTTTATTGTTAAAATAAAAAATGAATTGTTTGATTGAAGTTTATTAAGATGAATGTTAAGAAGCTAATTAGGTAAACTAAGCAATTATCGTAATCAAATATAAAATAGCTTAGAAAAATTTATGTGTGGTTGATGTATAATGTGGTGTGTGTATAATATAGGATGTTTAATGCATCATTAAGTTAGCGGGTGTTAGCTTTTAGTTTGATATGTATGTATAGAGTAGGAGCTCACCGCCTAGGCACGGCGGCATGCTTGGAAATTGAGCCAGGTCTGTTTAGGACTCGTTCCATATTTTACTCTCTATTCCATTGTATGCTCTTTTGTTTTTTGTAGGACGAGTTAAGTGGTGTTTTATCGGATCCAACTTAACCTGGGTTATTTAATTGATCAATCTTCTAGATTAATAACCCTCGAGAATGAGATCCCTCGAGTTTGATTTCGAAAATAAGATCTACAACATTTGCCTTCGGGCATATTATATAAAAATCCCTTCCCAGACATATAAATATTTTTATTGGGTTTCATTGAGACAAGATGTGGGAAAACTGACTCACACATACCATGAGTGGGTAGACGTGCCAACCAAAGCTGGCTTTAGATGAGTGAGCGGACTGTTCCATTCCCGAGGGATCCTAACAACTCCCACTTTGAGTTCATCACACCCAGAGAAACGTAGGGGTTTACAAGTACTATTGAGGACAGTGCATGTACAGACTTGTGGTTCAAATGGTACTAAAGGTGACTGTTTGAGAGTACTCGACTTTCATGCTCAATGCCAGGAAAATTATGGAGGAAAGGAGAGGGCTTAGGATATAATGGTAGTCCCAATGGACCAGGAAAATGAAAAATGCCAAGAGAGGCATTAGGCTAGTCAGTTTGGAACGCTATCGGGTATGCCGCCTAGTGGCTCCTCAATTGATGCCCTAAGAAGTGTTCACGAAAAGTATATAAAGTTTTCTTCATAATGAGAGTCAGCTCTCATTTGCCAGTTTGCTATGTAGTTTTATTTCTGGAGTAGTAACACTCGTTACTGACATTTTTCTTTATATATATCTAGGTGAGGATTAAATACTGGATACACCAATTTGGATGGAGGAGTAGTGGCCTACTTTGCACACACATGCACACACACTAATTGATGTTTGTTTTAACTGTTTTAGTTGTTTTGTTATGTTATTATGAAAAATGAAATACTTATGATGAAGATTGTGGTAAATAGAAGTGGCTAGTGATATTATGATTTAAAACACATATTAGTGTGCAAGTCGAATGATCAAAGTGAAATGCGAATAGAATGAATGGGTGGGTCAAGCCTCAAGTGTTGAGAATGTTTTGATGTGATCAAATTAAATGTGTATGTGGAAAAATAGTGCAATGAATTTATTTGGTATATATTTTTATACATGTTGTATTGACAAGCTCTTAATTGCACATTTAGGGGTTGCCCTTAATTGCACATTTAGGGGAAGATCTGTCCATTTTATTTCGAAAATTCTTATCAATTTTATCTTTATTATCTTTTGTATGAATTAGTTGTCATGTCATCCATGTAGTGGCAAGCTAGGGCATTCATCCATGCATATCGATCGGCATCTTCCATATTGAGCCGCCGAGAGTAGACCCACTTAAGATCTGTGATGATCTGGTTCGGTTCACGAGCGGGTTGGATTCGGGGCATCATAGTTTTGTATCAGAGCCACTCTCGATCGATTAAGTTGGAAGATATGTAACGAGCCGCCATTTGTCACAACATTGTGGGCCTAGCTGGCTAGGTGTTACCAATTCTAGTGCTAGTGCCTCATACACCCCGGCCGTAGCCTTTTTATGGGGAGGCTATCACTGCACTCTAGTGCCAGTGTCTTGCACACCCCGGCCGTAGCCTTTTTATGGGGAAGCTATCATTGCACTCAGGTGATTGCTACACCCCGTTTGTTGGGAAGCTCTCACTACCAATTCTACTGCTAGTGCGTCACACTCCCCGGCTGTAGCCTTTTTATGGAGAGGCTATCACTACACTCCAATGCGATGGGCGAATCACTATGCCTCGCTCACCCCGGCCATAGCCTTTTTGTGGGGCAGCTACCACTACTCCAAAACAATGTCAATGCATTACATAATTTACGCACATAATACGACCCCGTGTGGGACTGTGAAACAACCCAGCCCAAAGTGCAACGTAATGGGCCTAAGTCATTTCTTTAAAAAGGTTAACCCAAGTTAAAGATCTATAGTTCATTCCCACTTATAAACTGGATCTTCTCCCAGAAGGTATTAGATGTGGGACTAAGTTGAGGGATCTCACAATCCACCCACTTTAGGAAATTTCATCCCCAAAATGCTTATAATTGGCCCGTTGCTAGCCCCAGCCCACGACCTTTCTGGCCCGTGACCGGCAGCCTAGCCAGCGTCCGTAGTCTTGGCCCATTGCTAACCCCAGCCCACGACCTTTTTTGGCCTGTGACCGGCAGCCTAACCAACATCCCTAGTCCAGCCCACCATCTAATATGGAACCAGGTTGCTCTAATACCACCTCTGCTGACATGGCCCAAAGTCTAGCTAGCTGCTAACTTTTGTCCACTTTACCCTTCCGACTCAACGCGTCGGCTACCACATTCGCTTTCCCTGGATGGTATAAGATTTGGAAGTCGTAGTCCTTTAGATATTCCATCCACTGCCTTTGTCGAAGGTTAAGGTCATTTTGGGTGAAGATATACTTCAAACTATGGTGGTCAGTGAAGACTTCAAACTGGGCTCCATACAAGTAGGGCCTACAAATCTTTAGGGCAAAACCTTCTGCTGCTAGTTCCAAGTCATGGGTTGCATAATTTTGCTCATGAATCTTCAATTGATGAGAGGCATAGGCCACCACCTTACCTTCTTGCATAAGGATGCATCCTAAACCCAACAAAGGCGAATCGCTGAAGACTACGAATCCTTCACTACCATTTGGCAGTATCAAGACTTGTGCTTTAGAAATTGGTGTCACTCCAGGTTGTAGATCAATGGAAAACTCCACTGCCCGCTTAGGAGGTAACCCTGGAAGTTCGTCTGGGAATACACATGTTCCCAAACTAAATCCTCCCCTGAACCATATTGGCGAACGCCAGCGCTTTCTTTCGGACAACGGGCTCTGGAAAATATTATCCATTGAAAGCTGCCACAAATTCCGCCCACGTGATGGAGGGAAACTGGTTTTCTCCATGGATTTCCACCAATAAGATTTTTCCTCTTAAAGCATACACGTTGCCAATCTCACTTGATGGCGGTGAGGCACAGATAGAGCTCTAAACGCTTTTTCGGTAATGTCAATCCAGCTCTTCGCCTTCATTGGATCGATCCCTCCAATAAATACCTCAGCTCTATCCTTTCTAAATTTTTTCACAGTGTGGCAATCACTATCATTAACCGCTGGCAGCACCACTTGTCGAACTACCGGTGGCACTGGGTTTGGATGCTCCCCTAGCTCGCCCAGGTCAGATAACCTTGCCCGCCCTTGGGCACTCCCCTGATCACCATCTGGGACATTACTAGGACCCATTGACGAGTTTGAGGCTCCATTCCCTGTTACCACTCTCGGTAACCGCTAAAATATATTTTGAACTACAGAATTTGTACTTTCTGAAGCCTGCACCAGTCCCTATATGGCCGTCAGGATTTGAGCCAATACATTCTCAGTGTTCGTATTTGGCGGAGTAGCTCACTTTGAGTGTCTACGAGTGCTTGACATCTCAAATGTCGAACCTTCATGGTTCATTAGTATGTTTTTTTTCCAGTTATGACTTAGGTTTATTAGCGAATACATTTGTTAATTAAAAACACACACAGTGGGAAGAGATAATAATTGGACTTTTCAACAAGGTACTTGAGTCATAAAATGTGAGCTAGTGGGAAACCGTGCTCTGATACCACCTAATCTCAGGATGAGCTGGGAGCCGTTTCTTAATCTTAGAGTGACTTGAGAGACAAATTACTAATCTCAGAATGACTTTGGGAAAATACAACATTTCATATTGTTATACCAGTTTAGGAAAATATAACATTTCAAATAATTATTCAGACAATATAACATTTCAAATAATTATAATCACACACATAGTAACACACATAGGAATTTTAAAGGTGCGGCCCCATGTCGGCACTGATCTCATACTGAGCTGGGAGACGATTTTAACCTGAAGATGAATTGGGGGACCATGACTAATCTCAAGATGAATTGGGAGACCACCTAATCTTAGGATGAGCTGGGAGCCGTTTCTTAATCTCAGAATGAGCTGGGAGACAATTGTCTAATCTTAGAATGAGCTGGGAGACGACTTTAACCTCAAGATGAATTGGGGGACCATGACTAATCTCAAGATGAATTGGGAGACCACCTAATCTCAGAATGAGCTAGGAGACGATTTTAACCTCAAGATAAATTGGGGGACCATGACTAATCTAAAGATGAATTGGGAGACCACCTAATCTCAGAATGAGCTAGGAGACGATTTTAACCTCAAGATGAATTGGGGGACCATGACTAATCTCAAGATGAATTGGGAGACCACCTAATCTCAGGATGAGGTGGGAGCCGTTTCTTAATCTGAGAATGACTTGAGAGACAAATTACTAATCTCAGAATTACCTAAGGGATAAGTACTCTTTACTTGTGTAATAATAATAATAATAACGAGTGAAATGATAATAGGGATTTTATTGACTTGTTTCACATAATTATGCGGCTTAGTGGTTTTATCACTAACGCGGAATTGCCTCCGCAGGTGAGCAGTTTTGGGACTAAAGAATAGTAGTGTAGTTGGTGGTTCTTTACCAACCCAGGTATGGTGAATCAATAATAAAGTTGGACTTCCTCATTATTCTCTTGTGTTATAAATGTGGCTATGGGAAACGGTCCGAGACTGTGGGACGAATATTTTAAATTATTGAGAACGTGATTTTGTTGTTATGATTCAGATTATATGTTGCGAGACTTATTTCCTCTATTTCAGTTCATGTTTTGGAATATTATCGCTACATCCATTATATTTTTAAGTAACACCCAGTCCGGTTCGGGCAGGTCATTACAGACTGAGTCAATTCTTTGACCCCGGTTGTACTTGGTGCATGGTGGTCGAATCTGGGCTCAGGCCGACCTAGGTTACTAACAAGGAAAGTATGATGTTCTACCTATTATACGTACCTGACTTGTGATTTCGTCTGACTGTGATCTGCTAACCCTAATCTGAATGAGGGCATAAAATTATACATTAGTGTAATTTTATTTGCATGAACCTACATGCAACTACATGACTAGTATAACTATCCATTTTGAAGATATAAAATATATCATGCTGGACTTCATTAATTATTTAATTTCCAGTAAGTCCAATGATAATTTATTATCATTGAGATATAATCAATTAAGTCCCTTTTTTTCCCATTTCCAATTAAATATCCCAAATAAAACCCTCATTTACCAGTTAATAATTCAATTATCAACCATACTCAATACTTAATTACTAGTATTAGTATATTCTTTAATTGATTTGTATTTTCCTAATTTAAGGATGTCACAAGTACAGTTATTTGTAATTTATTTTTAACTCGACCGTATCGAGTCATCCCATATTTACAAAACTGCCATTCTTCTTCCCCGACGTCCTTCTCTTTCCCATTCCTTCTTCTTCTTCTCACCCAAAACCAGCATGTCTTCTTTTCCTTCCACCCAATTTTAGACCCCATCTTCTATCAACCCCACTGATCTAATTGGAAAACCCCAAAGATCCAATCTTTATCCTCTGCTATCTCATGGAACTCGAACTACACCCTACATAGGGACCTTAATTTCACCATTCATGGTGGCCGACCAGCAGCCATGGCGACCATGTCCTGCCCCATCAAGGTGACGACCAGCACCACCCTAGGTGACGACCAGTCTGCACTTTCCATGGCGGATCCACGTCTGGCCAGCAACACCGCTCATGGCAACACCAACCTGCTCTCCCTTCATGTTCCTGATTTGCATCCCTCCTCGACGGTCTGACTCGGCCACCCAAGGCAACTCCGTCCGGCCAGCAGCACTGCCGGGAGTACTCCCTACTTCCAGCACGTCAACCCAACTCACAAGGATGGAAGATGGCGTTGTTGCTGCTGCAAAACATCAGGATGACCTCCTAGTGTTCCTCTTCTCTTCGTTGATTTCAGATTTTAATTTTATGTTTATCATGCTTATTATCTAAACATGCTTACTGTCCATATGAGCATGTGTATTTATGCAACTAAGAAGAGGAAAGGAAGAAGAATTACCCGAGTGAAGGAGGAAGCCGGCGTCTGTCTGAAGAGAAATTATATGGATGATGCCCTCCCCTTCTCTTTATATACTGTCATGAAGGCTAGGGTTTGTGAAAACTTACTTCACCCGTATTTTAGTTAATCGAGTAACCGGGTAATCGATATGCTTCACTTTATTATTTAAACTATTTGATTCCGCTTGACCGATTAAACAATAATTAACCGGCTAAAATACTTTTCACTTAACCGAGTAATTCACAGTTAACCGGTTGACAGTAAATAATTTGTATGGAAAAATAAATAAACAAATAAATTTTCCAACATTCGATCCCATCGCGACGAAGATATTTATTATTATTATTACTATTATTATTGTTATTATCATTATTTTTTTTCTGGGTCTTTACAATCTCCCCAACTTAGAATTATTTTGTCCCTAAAATATCATAGCATTAATAAGATATTCATGATTAAGTACATCTCCGGTATAAGTTCATGTTACAACAATTACACGGATTTTATGTTACAAACAGGCTAGTATATTTTCTGGCCATTTCCTGTTCAGTCTCCCATGTAACTTCTTCTGATCCCTGATTTCTCCATAATACCTTTACCATAAGGATCTCCTTGTTATGGAGTGTCTTTGTTTCCCTTGCTAAGATGCGAATCGGTTTTTCCTCGTAGGTTTAATCCGATTGTAGCTCAAAATCTGCAAAATTTATGATAATGTGATTCTCATCTCGTACATATTTCTTTAACATTGACACATGAAAGACATTGTGTACACCATCAAGGCTTGGT
This sequence comes from Piper betle, assembly GCA_033002965.1. Taxonomy (NCBI): domain Eukaryota; kingdom Viridiplantae; phylum Streptophyta; class Magnoliopsida; order Piperales; family Piperaceae; genus Piper; species Piper betle. Next base: position 7,230 of record JAURVB010013119.1, on the reverse strand, counting down.
GGTAATGCTAATCTATATGCACAACTTCCGATTCGATCTAGAATTGGAAATGGTCCTATGAATCTTGGCTTCAACTTCCCTGATGTTCTAAAGCTGATCACTCCCTTTTTAGGTCAGGTCTTAAGGTAGACGAACTCCCCAACTTGGAATTCTAAGTCCTTCCTTCGAGTGTAAGCATAACTTTTCTGCCGATCCTGAGCTGCCTTAAGCCTTTGTTGGATGAGTTGCACTTTTTCAGCTGCTTCTCTCACCATCTCTGGCCCGACCATAACCACCTCTGTATACTCCAACCAGCATTTTGGAGATCGACAAGGCCTACCGTATAAAGCTTCAAACGGTGCCATTCCTATACTGGCTTGGTAAGAGTTATTATAGGTGAATTCAGCCAAGGCTAAGTGTTTCTCCAAATCTCCTCGCCAGTTGAGGATGCAAGCTCTCAACAAATCCTCCAAGGTTTGATTGGTCCTCTCACTCTGACCATCTGTTTAGGGGTGATATGCTGTACTTAATTTGATTTCGGTCCCCATAGCTTTTTGGAAAACTTCCCAAAGATGTAACGTTAATAGGGGATCTCTGTCAGAGACTATCTCCTTTGGAATTCCATGCAACCTGACAATATTATTTATGTACAGTTCTGCTAAGTATTCCGCTGTCCTAGTTGATTTTGTGGGGATAAAGTGAGCTGCCTTAGTCAAACGGTTCACAACCACCCATATAGAGTCATGTCTTTTCAAAGTCCTCGGGAGTTTAGTAATAAAATCACATGTGACACACTCCTATTTCCAGGTAGGTATCTCTAAAGATTGTAATAATCCACCGGGTAGTTGATGTTGGGCTTTGATCAATTGGCACGTCTGATGCTTGGAAACAAAATCCACCACATCCCTCTTCATCCGAATCCACCATAGTTCATTTTAAGTCGTGGTACATCTTTGTAACACCAGGGTGTATTGAGAACCTTGAACGATGAGCTTCCTCCAGGATATCTCGCTTTAATGCATCATTTTGGGTACACACAACCTCCATATAAATCTGATTACATTGTTGGAATCTGCTACAATGTCGGGAGTTTTGTCCAACATTTCATTTAGCTTCTCATCTTCCATTTGTGTTCGCTTAACTCGGTTCACCAATTCATTGGAGATAACCATGTTCGCTAGTAGTCCTATCATTCGTTCCACTGGGTTACTAGCTACCACCTCAACTGACATAGCCCAAAGTCTAGCAAGCTGTTGACCTTTATCCACCTTGCCCTTCCGACTCATCGTGTCGGCTGCAACGTTCGCTTTTCCCGGATGGTATAAAATTTGGAAATCATAGTCCTTCAAGTATTCTATCCACCGCCTCTGTCAAAGGTTAAGGTCATTCTGGGTGAAGATATACTTCAAACTGTGGTGGTCGATGAAAACCTCGAATTGGGCTATGTACAAATAATAGTGTCTCCAAATTTTTAGAGCGAACACAACTGATGCTAGTTCCAAGTCATGGGTTGCATAATTTTGCTCGTGAATCTTCAATTGGCGAGAGGCGTAAGCCAGCACCTTACCATCTTGCATAAGGACACATCCTGACCCCACTAGAGATGCATCACTGAAGACCACTAATCCTTCGTTGCCACTTGGTATAGTCAAAACTGGTGCAGCAGTTAAACTCTTCTTCAAAGATTGGAAACTCTCCTCACACTTGTTACTCCATTTGAACTTGACTCCCTTGCATGTAAGCTTAGTCATTGGCAATTCCTATAGTAACTTGCTAGTCCAAGGAAACTTCGGATATCTGTGACTGACTTGGGTTTTGGCCAATCAGTAATTGCTCTCACTTTTGATGGATCCACTGACTGATCAAATAAATCATCAATCCTCGGTAAGGGGTACCGATTCTTGACTGTCACTTGATTGAGCTGGCGATAGTCAATACACAATCGAAGTGAGCCATCCTTCTTCTTTACAAAAAGAATAGGGCCTCCCCAGGGTGAAGTACTTGGTCGGATGAAGCCTGCCTGCAACAGCTCTTCTAAATGACTCTTTAACTCCTTGAGTTCCGCTGGAGCCATGCAGTATGGTGCTTTAGAAATTGGTGATACTCCAGGTGCTAGGTCAATGACAAACTCCACCGTCTGCTTAGGAGGTAACCCTGGAAGTTCACCAGGTAACACGTCCAGAAATTCTGCTACCACCGGAATCATGGACAACTCTTTGGGTTTGAACTCACACTCATCTAGAGTTGCCGAAAAGGCTTTACAACCCTCACCAAACCACTCAGTTTCCTCACTAACTGACAAAACACAAAATTACATGGTTTCGTCAACACTCTCCACCCTTTACAGTCGAGAAAAGCCTGGTGTGCAGACAACCAGTCCATTCCCAACAGTACATCAAAGCCTATCATCCCATAGACAATGAAATTCCATACATAGGGTTTCCATTGTATATCCAAGGATAGGTTAGTCACTCCTAGTGTTGTGACTTCCCCGTCTCCCGTTGCGGTCGTGACCCTATATGTCTTAGGTAATATAGACGTTTGGAGTCCTAAACTCTTAACTAATCGGGATGATAGGAATGAATGGGTACACCCCGAGTCAAATAAAACATCCACACTAACACTTTGAATAAGAATTTTACCTCTAACTGTGTGGTCCTCGTTCTCAGCGTCCTCGATTTAGACTACAAAAAGTTTCGCCTTCCGCTTTTCCGCTGGTTTTGCAGGTGCTGGATAGCGATTAGGAGCTGGTGTCTTCTCTGTTTCTGGTTGCTCCTGTTGTTGCTTCAGGGGCTGACGACACTCGTTTTGCAGGTGTCCCGTCCTTCCGCAGTTGTAGCACCGACAGGGCTCACTGCATAGCCCTGAATGCATCTTGTTGCAATTTTTACATAGTCGATACGGAATCTCCTGAAACATCCTTTTGCGGTTTCCATCAACATTCCATTGATAGTTCTGCTGCTGGTGTTCTGCAGACCGGTTTTTGCTACTACCCTTGTTGGCATTCTTATGTTGCATAGTAGCCTTCCCTTATTTCTGTACACGGACATAGTCGTATACCAACTCATGAGTAGTGGCTGCCTCAATCACTTCGGTTATAGTGCCTCTTGGTGCCGTAGCAACCCTACTCCTCAATTCTTGCATCAACCCGCCGAAAAATTTGTCTCCTCTGGCCCGGACAGTTGGTAGACTCCCAGGTGCAAATCTCTCCAATTGCAATAAATTTTTTGCATACTCTCGGACTGAATCATCCCTCGGAGTTAGAGTGGCAACTTCCAGTGTTTTCTTCTAGACAACAGACTCAGGAAAATATTGTCCATAGAAAGCTGTTACAAATTCCGCCCAAGGAATGGACGAAATCTCCCATTGATGGAACGTAGTCTTCTCCATGGACTTCCACCAATAAGATGCTTCCTCCTAAAGCATGCATGTTGCCAACCTCACTCGATGGTGTTGAGGCACAGAGAGCTCTAAATGCTTTCTCAGTAATGTCCATCCAGCTCTCTGCCTTCATTGGATCAGCCCCTCTAATGAATACCTCAGCTCTGTTCTTCTGGAATTTTTATACAGTGTATCGATCACTGTCATTACCAACTAGCAGTACCACTTGTCGGACTACCGGTGGCACTGGGTTTTGAAGTTCCCCACACTCGCCCAGGTCAGCCATCCCTACCCGCTCTTAGGTGCTCCCCTGATCCCCATTTGGGACGCTACTAGGACCTGTAACCAAATTTGGAGCTCCATTCCCTATTACCAATCCCGGTAATAACTGCACTACATTCTGAACCACAGAACTAGTATTATCTGAAGCCTGCGCTAGTCCCTGTATGGCCGTCAAATTTTTGACGCGACTGCACAGCTTGGCGCGACTTCCTTCGGGTGCCTGCCATCTAAAATTTATTCCGTTATGGTTCATTAAATTTTTTTCTTTTTTTCCAATGATTATTTAGGTTTGTTAGTGAGTCCACTAATTCACTAATGACATACCCCATTGGAGAAAGATAAGTATTGGACTCTTCAACAAGGTACTTGAGTCATAAGTTGTGAGCTTTTGGGAACATGGCTTTGATACCACTTGTAACGACCCGCCATTTTTCATAACATTGTGGGCCTAGCTGGCTAGGTGTTACTCACAATTTAGCAAATATGTCTAGCATTTCCAACAAACTCATATATAAAGATCCCACAGTCTTGGACCATTTCCCAGTAGCCACACTTATTTCACAAATAAATAATAAAAGGAGTCCCCATATTTATTTTGCTCCATGCTCTGGTTGTCAATCACCAAATTTCGTATATGCACACCTACGGAGGCAATTCCGCGTTAGTGATTACAACACTAAGTAGTATAATACATAAAACAAGTCAAGTACATTCCACTATTTCCCTATGATCATTTTAATATGTGGTGGAGTGATTCCACTATACTTCAAAAAATTGCGGAGGAGGTATCCGCTGTGATCCGCACACCCGGCCGTAGCCCTTTTGTGGGGAGGCTACCAGTACCATCTCCAGTGTCAGTACCTCGTACACCCCGGCCGTAGCGTTTTTGTGGGTAAGCTATCACTGCACTCAGGTGATTGGTACACCCTGTTTGTGGGGAAGCTCTCACTACCAATTCTAGTGCTAGTGCCTCATACACCCCGGCCGTAGCCTTTTCATGGGGAGGCTATCACTGCACTCCAGTACCAGTGCCTTGCACACCCTGACCGTAGCTTTTTTTGGGGAAGCTATCACTGCACTCAGGTGATTGCTACGCCCCATTTGTGGGGAAGCTCTCACTACCAATTCTAGTGCCAGTGCCTCACACACCCCGGTTGTAGCCCTTTTATGGGGAAGCTATCACTGCACTCCAGTGCGATGGAGGAATCGATGCGCCTTGCTCACCCCGGCCGTAGCCTTTTGTGGGGCGGCTATCACTACTCCAAAAACAATGTCGATGCATTACACAATTTACGCACATAATACGACCCCATGTCGGCCTGAGTCAATTCTTTGACCACGGTTGCACCGATGCATGGTGATTGAATCTGGGCTAAGGCCGACCTAGGCTACTCACAAGGAAAGTACGATATTCTACCTATTATATGTAACTGACTTGTGATTTCGTCTGACTGTGATCCACTAACCATAATCTGAATGAGGGCATAAAATTATACATTAGTATTATTTTATTTGCATGAACCTACATGCAACTACATGACTAGTATAACTATCCATTTTGAAGATATAAAATATATCATGCTGGACATCATTAATTATTTAATTTCCAGTAAGTCCAATGATGGATCCACGTCTGGCCAGCAACACCACTTATGGCAACACGGACCTGCTCTCCCTTCACGTTCCTGGTTTGCATCCCTCCTCGACGGTTTGACTCGGACACCCAAGACGACTCCGTCCGGCTAGCAGCACCACTGAGAGCACTCCCTACTTCCAGCACGTCAACCCAACTCACAAGGATGGAAGATGGCGTTGTTGCTGCTGCAAAACATCAGGATGACCTCCTAGTGTTCCCCTTCTCTTCGTTGATTTCAGATTTTAATTTTATGTTTATCATGCTTATTATCTAAACATGCTTATTATCCATTTGAGCATGTGTATTTATGCAACTAAGAAGTGGAAAGGAAGAAGAATTACCCGAGCGAAGGAGGAAGCCGGCGTCTGTCTGAAGAGAAATTATGTGGATGCCGCCCTCCCATTCTCTTTATATAATGTCATGAAGGCTAGGGTTTATAAAAACTTACTTCGCCCGTATTTCAGTTAATCGAGTAACCGGGTAATCGATATGCTTCACTTTATTGTTTATACGATTTGATTCCGCTTGACCGATTAAACAATAATTAACCGGTTAAAATACTTTTCACTTAACTAGGTAATTCACAGTTAACTGGTTGATGGTAAATAATTTGTATAAAAAAATTAATGAATAAACCAAAATTCGATCCCACCGCGACAAACGTATTTATTATTGTTATTATTATTATTATTATTATTAATATTTTCGGGTCTTTACAAGATATTTTTATTCGTGATGTGTGAGATCCCTCAACTTAGTCTCACATCTAATACCTAAAGGGAGAAGATCCTGTTTATAAGTGGAAATGGACTATAGATCTTTAACTTTCGGGGTACCTATTTTAAAGAAATGACTTAGCCCATTACGTTGCAATTTGGGCTGGGTCGTTACAGGTGCTATCAGAGCCTGGTTTCCCTAAAGCTCACATCTTATAACTCAAGTACCTTGTTGAAGAGTCCAATATTTATCTTTGTCCAATGGGGTATGTCATTAGGGAATTAGTGGACTCACTAACAAACCTAAGTAATAATTGGAAAAAAAATTTTTTTTTACATAACGGAAAAAATTTTAGATGGCAGGCACCCGAAGGAAGTCAAGCCAAGCTGCACAGTCTGACACGAACGTGGAGAGTGTGTTAGGCCAAATTTTGACGGCCATACAGGGACTAGTGCAGGCTTGAGATAATACAAGTTCTGTGATGCAGAACATAGCACAGCAATTTTCGGGATTGGTAACAGGGAATGAAGCTCCAAATTTGGCTGCGGGTCCTAGAAACGTCCCAAATGGGGATCAGGGGAGCGCCCAAGAGCGGGTAGGAATAGCTGACCCGGGCGAGCGAGGAGAACTTCCAAACCCGGTGCCATCGGTAGTCCGACAAGTGGTACTGCCAGATGGGGATGACAGTGTTCGATACACTGTAGAGAAATTCCGGAAGAATTGAGCTGAGGTATTCATTGGAGGGACTGATCCAATGAAGGCAGAGAGCTGGTTGGACATTACTCAAAAAACATTTTGAGCTCTCTCTGTGCCTCATCGCCATCAAGTGAGGTTGGCGACATGCATGCTTCAGGAGGAAGCATCCTATTGGTGGAAGTCCATGGAGATGAGTGCATTCCATCAACAGGAGATTTCATCCATTCCTTGGGCGGAATTTGTGACAGCTTTCAATGGACAACTAGAATTTGTCCAGAAAAAAGCACTGGAATTTGCCACTCTAAATCAGAAGGATGATTCAGTCCGAGAGTATGCAAAAAATTTCTTGCAATTGGAGAGATTTGCATCTGGGAGTCTGGCAACTGCTCTGGCCAGAGTAGACAAATTTTTCTAGGGGTTGAAGCCCGAATTGAGGAGTAGGGTTGCTACAGCACTAAGAGGCACTATAACCGAAGCGATTGAGGCAGCCACTGCTCATGAGTTAGTGTACGACTATGTCCATGCACAGAAACAGGTAT
>JAURVB010013118.1:0-95166 GCA_033002965.1 Piper betle | reverse complement strand
ACAAAATCAAGGGAAGAGTCTCCAAAAGAATAGAAAGATTAAATCTACGAGTTCTCTGGTTTTCCAATCAAATCTATGATGCTATATACAGAAGTTCTCGAACATTGTCTCCATGTAAAATAACTAGAGAAAAGCAACAGTTAGTGATTTTCTTCCTCTAATTTCATACAATGCTTCGTTTCTGAAACAATCTTCTTGGAATATTTTCGAGGAGTTACTTTTCAAACTTCAAGAGAATCAAATCACCATTACTAAATTATAAGAACACAATAACTAAGGAAAATTTTGAAAAACCAAAAACAAATAAAAATGTAATAAAAACCAATAAAACAGAGGTAGACTCGATTAAGCACCAATAAAGGGGCAAAATATCAATAAGTTACACTATTTTCATGCATGTGTGGAAGCGTTGTCTTGTTTTTCATTATAAAGTGATATGATCGTGATTCGGGTTTCATAGTTGATATGTGAGGTAATCTCACAGATTTAGGACTAATAGTTTCACTTATCCAAGTCATAGGATTCTTCTGCTTCATCTCTGCTTATCTCTTCGAATGTCGAGTTTAACCAAGTTTTAGATAAAAATTAGCGTTGGTAGTGTTTTATCAGATCCCTCTAATGTCAAGCTATTTGGGTGTTATATTGTGAATGTGAGGGCATAAGCTGTGTAAGTAAGTATGTTTTGCCAAGCCTATGTGCCTATCTATTTATGTAACTTAATCTTCCCTATATCCCTACAAAGCTTTCTAAAGTGTTTTAAGTTTCCTACGGCTAACAATTTGAAAATATCATTAATTATTTCAAACTGATAATTGAACTTCCTTGATTACTGGTTATCACCAGTTGCGAGTAAAAGAGTCAGACTTTTATATAGAAAACGGATTTCTAAACTCGGAATGGTAATTATGAATTTCTGGTCATGCCTTTTGGTCTAACAAATGCATTAGTAACTTTTATGTCACTCATGAACACAGTATTTCACGCATACTTCGGACAAGTTTATTATCGTGTTTGTGGAGGACATTCTGGTCTATACAAATAATGAAGAAGAGCATGTGAAACACCTGTCAATTACTCTTCAACTCCTGAGAGAATATCAACTGTTCGCCAAGATCTCAAAGTGTGACTTCTAGTTGAAGGAGGTAAACTTCTTAGGTCATATTATCTCGAAGGCCGGAGTTGCAGTGGATCCACAAAAGTAAAAGCAGTCACTGATTGGCCACAACTTAAGCCGGTCACTAACAACTCACAAGGAAAGGAGTCAAGTTCAAATGGAGTAGTACGTGTGAGGAGAGTTTCTAGTCTCTAAAGGAGAGTCTAACAACTGCTCCAGTCTTGACACTGCCAAATGGTAATGAAGGATTCGTAGTTTTCAATGATGCATCCCTGTTGGGTTTAGGATGTGTCCTTATGCAAGAAGGTAAATGGTGGCCTATGCCTCTCGTCAATTGAAGAATCATGAGTAAAATTATGCAACCCATGACTTGGAATTGGTAGCAGTGGTTTTTACTTTGAAAATTTGGAGATACTACTTGTATGGAGCCCAGTTCAAAGTCTTCACTGACCACTATAGTTTGAAGTATATCTTTACCCATAATGACCTTAACCTTCGACAAAGACGGCGGCTAGAGTATTTGAAGGACTATGACTTTAAAATCTTATACCATCCTGGAAAGCAAATGTGGTAGCTGTTACAGGCTTAGCTTGTGGGACAGTCGGGCGCTAGGGTTTGGCGGTTGTCCCTAGCGACTCCCGTGTCAAAGGCGGATAGCCGGTGTTATTCGTGTGGTGGAACAACCTACCGGTGCCATGCATCATGTTGGAGTGCAGTTGGGCAACCGACGGGTGCAGCGTTATCGGGAGTGCATGCGTGCCAGGACAATGACCGGTCACAATGTCGTGTGCCGATGGCGGGTGTAGTGGGCAAACAGGCCGCTACCGGGTACCGAGCCGACGGGAACCAGGCCCATGCGAGGTCGTGCCGTGCCAGGAGCAGTACCGGGTGTGGGAGCGTGCAGGTGACCCTGCACCATGGCCGAGCATGTGGGCAGCAGTAGCGTGTGGGGACTAAGCAGGATGCTGGGAACCAGTTATGTGTGTCGAGCGGGCACCACCGCGCGTGCCAGCTGATTGTTCGATCAAAATATAGGGCAAGACTAACCTGGTGTGGAGATTGATGTGCGGGCACCCGGGTCCGAGTGAGTTTGGAGACCGGTGCTGTGTGCTGAGCGGTCTGGAGCCTGTTGTGTGCAGGATTGGTACCAGGTCTAGCCGGGGTAAACCATGAGGGTCAACCAGCAGGCTAGAGTGCACCATGGGCTTTCCAGTAAATGTGCTGGAACTCCAAGAGTTGTGGTGATGTTGGCAGATCATCCTGGACTGTGGATGATGTGATCAATGGTGAAGGGCAGTGCTGGAACATCACTAAGTTGACTGCTGGTATTGAGCATGCTGAGCCATTGATCGCGGATTGGATGGCCAGGATCCAGCAAGGTGATGTGCCCCTTTTGTCCAGCCAATGCCTATATAAGGAGCAGCTTCATTTGGTGGTGAGGCAGAGATCAGATCAGAGTGGATCTGGAGAACAACATGTGAAGAGTGTGTGAGTGATCTCGGTGGAGGAGAGAAACTTGGCCAGGCAAGGGGATGCCTTGGGGTTACTGCAGTAAGGCCGAGGGGCGGTCTGGAACTTCAAGGGGGACTACCGGGGTAGTCGACGTCCGCCTTTAGGGTCAGGGCTCACATACCAGTTGTTCGGCAACCCTGCGTGGTGAACCGAGGGTTGGGTGAAGTCCTGTCGAGTGAGGGTCGAGAGGCACGGTCGTGGGGTTTGCATGTCCACGACCGGCAAGTAGTCTAGGGTGTAGACACTTGTATATCCTGTATTCATACTAGTGGAATAGAGGTTGGGACAAGTTCCCGTAATATCGTGGTGTATGCGTCGTGTTTGGCCACCGGGGTTAAACCTGTGATTCCGAGGTCTATTGGTACCGAGATGGGTGATCGGTACGTGGGACGCGTAGTCACTACGGCTTGGTGATTGGTGTGTGTGTTCGGTACAATCGCTGGTAGCCTGATACCGGTACTAGTGGTGCTAGTAGCTGGGCGTGGTACCGGGACTGGGTTCGTGCAATATTCGCAAGTGGGTGGTCCGAGGCCGCTGTGCACCACAGCACATTGGTGTGTGCGGAGGTGGTGTAGGCTGGTGTTTCCAGGGAGGGAAACACGCCGCATGGAGGCAATTAGGGCGAAAAATTTAACCCCTAAGTTGACCCCTGTGACAGAGGTATCAGAGCTCGGAGTTCGGTAGGAGCCGAAGGTCTTGCGAGGCACGTCTCTACTTTCAGAGGAAAGTCTCCACACTTTGCCAGTAAGTAGGTACCAAGAGATGGACACACAGGAGCGTGTGACGCGGCTGGAAGTGCTGGTGGGAGGACCTACCAGTAGTGACGATGGGCGAACCATCTTCGAGCAGCTACAGTCCTTAAGAGAAGGGATGAAGGACTTGGGTTCTCGGGTGAGCGACATACCCGAGACCAGCCGTATCAAAGAAGCAGCGATGGCGGGACTGTTGGAAGAGTTCCAGGATATCATTGGGGACTTTGGTTGACCGTGCAGCCGAAGAAAGCTTAATCCCGGGAAGGCTTAAGGTGCCAAGTTGTGGTATCGAGTTGCCAAAGGGGTCTCCCGAAAGGACGATCGTTCACCAGATCGAGTTGGTGCCAGGGAGGGTACCAGCGCCGGCGCACTAGAGTGTGGTGCCGGACGAACTCACACAGATCCAGATGTAGTTCCTGGATGGGGGAAAATTCAGCCGTCATGCACCATGGGTTACAGGAGGTGACCATGTGGAAGAAGTACCCAGTTCCTATGAGTTGGACCTGAAGTCGGGAAGTGAGTCAGGGTGGATTCACGAGGGTCAACCCGATGCAGGGCTCAAGGAGCATTCTCTGTGTGAAGAGCCATGTGAGTTTGTGATTAGGGGAGTTGAGCTTCCCTAGAATTGGTCGAGTATGGTGCGAGTGAGGAATCAGGCGGATTCCATTGCCGAGTGGACGCCAACAGGGGTGACTGGAAGGAAGAACTTCCTAGGAGTTTGGCCAATTACGGGAAGTTCGTACATGGTTTGCACCATGTAGGGTCATCTTTGAATGACTTATGGCGGGTATAAGTCGGGGTATGGTCGGAGCCATGCCTCGCAGCTTTCTAATGTTGGGGAGCTGTGATCATCGGAGCCAATTCTGGAACGGCCGGGTTCCAGGCAACCGGTGGAGTGGTGACGCGCTTCACGAATGCCGGGACGGTGGAAGGCAGCAGGAGCTGGCTGGGAGTACATTGTCCAACTATGGCGGGTTTACTTGTTGGATCTGAGTTCATTGTCTGGAGGACAATGGAGCTGACGCCTTATCCCAGACCCAGGGAGAGGTTAGAGAGAGTTAGCGGATGGATCGCGACAACAAGAAACTTGGTTGATGGAGAAAGCAGAGGCTTGACTCCAAGTATTGGTTAGGTGATGAGGTTAGTCTATGACAGCAAGGAATCGGCTATCTATATTCCTTACCGGTAGACTAAGACAAAAGCTGAGGTTCCACATTCCCCAGTGGAAGGGCATCCAGAAGGGTCTGGATGTGTACCCGGAGTTAGGGTGATTCGTTGTTGGTGATATGCTGATAATGCAGCTTTTGTGAAACCCTGATTGGGAGTACCACAGGGTAAGGTGCACAGAAAAGAGTTAGTGACTGGGATGCTGCAGCACTAGCTTCACCTTGAGATCTTGAAGCTCGATCTCATGGACGTGGTGTCCAGTTTCCCGAAGAAGAAGGGAGCAACAGCAGGGTTACTCTATCGAGTCTCGGAATACGCTGTTCGGAGCAGTGCCCAGGAATACCCAACTGTGGGCTGCTTGCCGAATCATGGGGAAGTACGCGAGGTACAAGCGGAAGGCAAGGGATCGGTGACAAGTAACCAAGCTCAGTCTGGAGATGAGACTGAGGGACGGATGCATTACTCAGGAGGAGTATGTGAGACGTTCGTGGGGACCTCTTGCACGGAGCAGCTAGAAAATCTGCTTTGTGGTCAGCTAACGAGGCTGGGTTCTTTGAAGTTGTGGACCGTGTGAGGTGCGACGAGCCGAATGAAGAGATGCGGACCTGGCGAGGAGGGCATATCATTCCGCATTAAGGACCAGTGATGCTGACGCTCACGCCCAGATTTTGGGAGAAAATCTGGCGTACAAAGTAAAGGTACGGGTTCCTTTGTGTGTTTTTCCAAGGGGATTTGGTCAATCCGGTTTGAATAACTGTCTGTGAGAGCTTCTACTACCGCCGGCGAATAAGAGGTAGTAAGGACTTTTGAAGCAGAGGTACGTCAACCTGGGGGCTTCGAAAGGGCAGACGGAGTGATTCAAGTGGGAACAGGAAGGAAACCTATGCGTGAGATGGGTCAAGAGGCAGGTCAGGACTCAAACCTCCGATGAGGACATCGGGTCTCATTGGTGGGGGAGAACTGTTACAGGCTTAGCTTGTGGGATAGTCGGGCGCTAGGGTTTGGCGGTTGTCCCTAGCGAATCCCGTGTCAAAGGCAGATAGCCGGTGTTATTCGTGTGGTGGAACAACCTACCGGTGCCATGCATCATGTTGGAGTGCAGTTGGGGAACTGACGGGTGCAGCATCTATCGGGAGTGCATGCGTGCCGGGACAATGACCGGTCACAATGTCGTGTGCCGATGGCGGGTGTAGTGGGCGAACAGGCCGCTACCGGGTACCGAGCCGACGGGAACCAGGCGCATGCGAGGTCGTGCCGTGCCAGGAGCAGTACCGGGTGCGGGAGCGTGCAGGTGACATGTGCACCATGGCCGAGCATGTGGGCAGCAGTAGCGTGTGGGGACTGAGCAGGATGCCGGGAACCAGATGTGTGTGTCGAGCGAGCACCACCGCACGTGCCAGCTGATTGTTCGATCAAAATACCGGGCAAGACTAACCTGGTGTGGAGATTGATGTGCGGGCACCCGGGTCCGAGTGAGTTTGGAGCCGGTGCTGTGTGCTGAGCGGTCTGGAGCCTGTTGTGTGCAGGATCGGTACCAGGTCTAGCCGGGGTGAACCATGAGGGTCGACCAGCAGGCTAGAGTGCACCATGGGCTTTCCAGTAAATGTGCTGGAACTCCAAGAGTTGTGGTGATGTCGGCAGATCATCCTGGACCGTGGATGAGGTGATCAACGGTGAAGGGCAGTGCTGGAACATCACTAAGGTGACTGCTGGTATTTCCCTTATCTCATATCTCACTAAAAACTCAAAAAAACTATATATGCATAGGCCTAGGTAGGGATTGTAATATAAAAAATAAACTAGAAGGATCTCATCCTTAAGGGTTTTTAATCCGGAAATTCCTACAACTAAATGGCCTATGTGGAGTGGGATAAGATAAATTGACCACTCAACCCGTTCGCTTACCTGTTAAAACAAATCACGAAAAGCGAGTCCTAAACAGAGCTAGTAGAAGCTCCGATCGTACCGATGCCCCTCGGTGGTGAGCTTCTATTCTATACCTACACATCAAAACTAAAAGCCAAAGCCCACTATGATGCATTTGCACACCCTACATCACATACACATCAAGTCACACACAACAATCCCTATCAAATTTTCTTGCTACGTTGCATTTGATTAGCAATTCATGCTCAATTTACTTAATTAGTTCCTTAGCATTTATTTTGTTACAATTCAAATCACAAAATTCATTTTTATTTACAATAAAAATATTTATCACATTAATCAATCAAATCCTAACATGTTGTGCTAATGATTATCACTTTTAGGTAAGTAGGTCAAAGTTAATTATACCTCGTGTCATCAGCAATCGGAGATGATTAGAGCTTGTCACACGGTTCGAGACTCGAATTCAACACCTGGTGGCATCCGAAGTTTGATCAGATTTGACTAGACAAATTTGGCAAAAATTTTGACGAATTTCAGCAAATCTGGCGAAGTTCGATTGGGTTCCTAACTTGCTTAAAGTGAACATATTTGCTCTCAAGCTTGGAACATGTATCATATTCTTCAAAATCAATTTGTGACTCAAACTAGTCACCACATCCGCATCTCCCATTCCAACAACACATAATGTATCACCATTCCCATATTTTCTAATTTGTAAGTAGTGAAGAACTCTCTACGTGATATTGCATGAAAGGAAGCTCTAGAGTCCACAGCCCAACTTGAATTGTTTGTCTTACCAAAGCACCCATTATTGCAAGAAGTAATTGCTACCAAGTCATTTTCATAATCAATAAAATTGGCATATTTTCCTTCTTCTTCTTGGTCCTTCTCCTTGCCATGTTGCATAACCCTTTTCACCTTTTGCAATACCTTTTTATGTGACCAACCTTGTCACAATAAAAACACCTTACCATCTTTATTCTATTGTTTGTCTTCTTGAACCTACACTTGCTCCCCTCAGAAAACAAGGTTTGCTCCCCTGAAGATAATGCTGATTTTGCTAACTTTCTTTTTGACACCTCTGACAAGAGTGATGCTATAAGACAGTGTAAGTCAAGTCTAGCAAAATAACTCAAACTTTATTAAATTATCTCACAAGTTTGGCATCAAACAGATAAGTAAGGTAATCTGTTCTTCCTCATCAACCTTTGCATCTGTTACTAACAGGTCATTCACCAATCTATTAAACACATGTAAGTGTTCATGAATAGAACTCTCATCATTCATCTTCAAATTGTATAATTGCCTCCTAAAAAAATTTACTTGCTAAGGACTTGTCTTCATACACTCTGTGAAGCTCATCCCACAAAACCTTTGTTGTTGTATTAACAATTTGCACATTGAACAACAACTTATCATCCAAAACTAATAAAATATCAGTCTTAGCAATCTCATCTCTTTCAATAAATTGTGCATCTATCATACAATCTAGTTTATGAGCCTTGCCTTTAAGATTAAATGCACAACCATCCTTCTCTAATATGGCATGAATTTTCACTTTTCACATAGAAAATTACCCCCATCAAGTTTAGGAAGTAGAAATTCAGTTGTGCTCTTCTCAGTCATCTTATCAAACAAACAAGAAGCTTAATCTTCTCCACGAACCTCCATAGGCCAATGAATGAAAGCTCTCGATACCACTTGGTTGTGTTCTGTATGATTCGAGAGGGAAGAATTGTTGGATTCCTCATCATACAATGAAGATAGGAAAGCGTACAACTACATGCGGAATCATAAAGACATGGAGTAATTCCAAAGAATTAGGTGTTTCGTGGCAGACGAAGAATGAAAAAACTCATTCGTGAGTGTTCTAACACTCGGAGCATTTGTTGTTGGCTCTCGTTGATGTGGAAATTATAACACAAGTGCACGTGCCGAATCAAGTAATAAAAGTGATAAGAAAGTATCGTCCCACGAAGAATTAGTAGTAGAAATTCTCAATTAACAACATTAATTTAATTAATTATATTTAAATAAAAGCAAATTCAAAGAGTGATTTAATTTATGAATTAAGATTAAATTAATCTAACATGCAATATTTAAATTAGATATTAACTTCAAAACGACAAACCTAAGATTTTAAATTTGACCTAGTGCTCTATATGATTGAAATTATAACTTCTACCTATGAATTGCATATTTGAATAATTAACGACGAGAATTAATTATTCATGATAACCTCTCGATTCAACATAAACTTATCACTTACACCCAATTTCTATATCTCTATGAAATTGTGCATGTAAAATGATATTTTAAATTTTGCCCTTAACAGTTACCCAAGACATATGAGTAGATCTTTATCTCACATGTAAATCACCCAAACAGATAAATAAAGGCTATTTTATTCACTGACAAATTTAATCTTTCTATCTCTAGACAATATCAAATCTCTAGATTTAACAATAGATGGTCAGTCTAATGATAGCATTAAGAACAGAATAAAATAGATGAGATCCCTCGAGTTTGTTTTCAAAAATAAGATCCACCTCAAGTTGCCTTCGGGCCTATTATAATAAATCCCGACCCAGCCCTATAAATAGTTTATCGAGTTTTCAGTGAGACAAGAGAAGATGAGTCGACTGCACGTACCATGAGCGGATGCCGTGCCAGTCAAAGTGGGCTCTGGATTAGTGCCAGCGGACTGTTCCATTCCCGAGGGAACCTGACAACTCCAGGTTTGAGTTCCTCACACCTGGAGGACGTGGAGGTTTACGGGTACTGCGCCGACTTTTGCGTAAGATGTGATGTGATTGGCTTTTGTAGTAGATTTACATATTAGTATTTATGCATGTGTTTGTGAGGCTTGTATGCCATGCTTTAGAAATGTGTGGAAATGTTTGAGAAAAGCTCTAATGATGTGCTATGCTGAAATGAAAAGAAACCAAATGAGCTAAGTATGAAATTGCAGGTGGGCTAGATACCAATTACGATATGTGTAGTTGATTTGAAGTCTAGTGTGATATAAATTGTTGTTTTATATATATATACATATTGTGTCGTATTTTAACAGGTCATCCCCTTATTGCACTTTTAGGGGAGGCTCTGTCCGTTTTATTCTAGATTTTATGAATTTTATCGTTGTTTTAATTATTTTGGTGTGCAGTGATTATCATGACATTCACGTAGTATCCTGTTAGGGTTTTGCATCTCATTCATATATTGTTTGCGCATTAGCGGCGTGCTCCATCTTGCGACGTCGAGAGGGTTATGTCGTAGCCGTTTAGGTTTTGGGTCAGCCAACTTAATCGGTTTACGAGTAGTTCGATCCTTTGTAACAGTTCTGGTCCGGGTTGAGAGTAAACCGGATTGGGGTGTACAAAGACATATGAGTATGTCTTTATCTCATATGTGAATTACCTAAAACAGATGAATAAAGTCTATTTTATTCAATGACAAATTTAATCTTTCTATCTCTAGGCAAGATCAAATCTCTAGATCTAACTATAGGTGGCCAGTCAAATGATAGCATTAAGAATAGAATAGAATAGATGATCCAACATCACAATTGCATAAATAAAAATTACTAACCTTTTTAATCCATGCACTAGGTGTCATTGAAAATCCTAGAAAAGAATTTACTCCATAGAATATACAATGAAACTCAAGAAATTCATATGTGATATGAAAGACATCATTTAATTACAAAGAAAAGTAATCAAAATAAAGAAAAACTCTTTGGAGAAAACGTCTTCTTCTTCATATCCAACTTCTTCGTCATTCCTTCTCATCTTTCGTGCTATCGCTTTTTCGTCTAATGTTGTTCCCCCTTCCTTTAAAACCCTAATCAAGTTTATAAAGGATCCACCCAAATATTTCAAGTGGGGTCCACCCGGATCTCCAGAAATATCAGAACAATCAGTTTTCTCACCACCAGCGCTCTGTTCCCAACGCTTGAGCACTCTCTACAATTTCCAGGTCATACTTTTTGGCCCGATTTCGCCCCGAATTGATTCCAGATCGTCTTCTAACTCTTATACCCTGCTAGAACAACATTAATTAGCATTTTTTACACCAAAATCACTATAATTTGTCGCATTATTAATAATATCTAATAAACTTTTAAACTAATAAAATTGAAATAAAAATCACTTGAAACATGATAAAAACTCAATATAAAATGCAAAGAATAATAACTCTTTTACAGAGTTATCAATTAGCATTAATGTAAAAAGATTACACAATTGATATCCAGTAACCAAAAGTGACAATTCAACAATACAATCAAAACATTATTTGCTATCATTGAGAAATCTCCTTGCATGACTTGCATCTTTATAAGTTTTATATACATAACCATCAACTATTCTCATATCTTCAAAAGATTTGCATCCTTTGTAAAACCCGTGATTCGAATTAAGGTTTTATAATATGAACCGGTCGGTTTGACCATTATTTTCAGTTGAGTTAAGTTTTAATTACGAGATGACCATTCATTTTTCTCAACTAACCATTCGTTTTTCTCACTAACCATTCATTTTCTTCCCCTGACATCTATATATTCCACACTTCTGACAATGTCATCATTCAGCCACCACCATCTTTCTCACCCAACTTCTTTCTTCTTTTTTCCCTTCTCTCTTCCCACAATCCTCAATCAAGCTCGCCACAACCTCGCCACCATCACCGCATGACTGACGATTAGGTACGGAGTAGGAGCTCACCATTTAGGTGCTAAGACACACTCTGAGCTTCTATCAGGCCCGTTTAGGACTCACCCTTGATTTATTGTTCTAGTCTTTTGTGATTTAATTTTTATAGATTGTAGGACGAGTTGAGTGGTGTTTTATCGGATCCCACTTAGCTCAGGCCATATAGTAGAATAGTTTTTCAAATTAATAACCCTCGAGGATGAGATCCCTCGAGTATGTTTTCGAAAATAAGATCCACCACAATTTGCCTTTGGGTCTATTATATAAATCCCTACAAATACCTATATAAATGTAATTTTTGCAATTTTTGATAATTGTACTGCGCGAGTGAGCATATGCCAGTCAAAGCCGCTAACAACCATGCTACACAAGTGGCATGTGCCAGTCTGATGCCGGGAATACCGACAACTATGTTATGCTAGCGACATGTGCCAGTCGAAGCCGCCAACAACCATGCTACGCAAGTGGCTTGTGCCAGTCGATGCTGGGAAACTGATAACTCTGTAAAAGAGTTATTATTCTTTGCAATTCATGTTGATTTTTGTCATGTTTCGAGTCGTTTATATTTCAATTTTATTAGTTTAAAAGTTTATTAGATATTATTAATAAAGTGAGAAATTGGTGTGATTTTGGTGTAAAAAGTGCTAATTGATGTTGTTCGATCAAGGTATAAGAGTTACGAGTCGATCTGGAATCAATTCGAGGCGAAATCAGACCAAAAAGCGTGACCTGGAATTTATAATCGAGCGCAGAGTGCTCGAGCGCCTGAATAGTGAGCGTTAAAAAAGTGTTATGGCCGAGAGCTAAGCGCTCGAGCACTGGCGGCGGAAAACTTGATTTTTCTTATATTTCTAGAGATCCTGGTGGACCCCACTAAAAATATTTGGCTGGATACTTTATAAACTTGAATAGGGTTTTAAAGAAGATGAGGAGAATAACATTAGACGGTGAAACGACGGCACAAAAAACAAGAGAAGGAAGACGAAGAAGTTGGTTCAGAAGAAGAAGACGTTTTCTCCAAAAGAGTTTTTCTTTATTTTGATTTATTTGAGTTTTTCTTTATTTTGATTTACTTTTCTTTGTAATTAAATAATGTCTTTCATATCACATATGGATTTCTTGTGTTTAATCAAATACTTAATGGAGCCATGGTAGAGGAAGGATGGGTCAAGGGTACGACTGCTAATTGAGCGAGCTAGCTTGTGAGCATTTGGCATCCGGCTCGACTCGACTCAAACTTGAATCTTATGAGCCGAGTTTGAGCAAGGCAGTGTCGACTTGACTCGACTCGAGTTATGACTTGAACTCGACTCGTATCTAGACTCAATAAAATAATATAATTATATCATAATATCACTTGTCGGATCAAAATACATTTAAAATTATAAATAAATATTATTATTAATTATGTACTAAATAATGGTGGTGGTGAGTGCTTTATTTTTATTTTTGTTTTTATTAAATATGGGTTGTCCTTGTAATCTGAACGATTCAGATTAAAGTTTGAGAGAGAAACATTATCTGCCCCGGTTAAGATAGTCTTATATATATATATATATATATATATATATATATATATCACACACACACACACTAATAAGTTTAATTGTAACTAGTTATATTTATTTATATACAATAAAATAATAAAGTAGTCGGATAGCTTAGATGTGAGGTCTTCAAAATAAAGACTTGGAGATCGTGGGTTTAGGCCACGCTGTTTCGAGCAACCGAACGAGTTGGTTTTCGAGCTTGTCAAAATTAAACAATTTAAGTGTATTCGAGCTCGAGTCGAGCTCAAACAACATAAAAAATGTTCTAGTCTATTTCGAGCATATGTGTTCAAAATTCGTTCGATCTCGAGCTGAGCTCGAACGAACTTCAAACTATTGGAGCCGAGTTCGAGAACAAGTTGAGCTTAGCTCGCTCGCTCGATTAGCAGCCCTAGTCGATGGGTCAAGGGGGAGGGGGCGTCCGCTACGGGGGTGGGGGGAGCAGGGTAAAGGAGGGAGTCGCGGGCAGCCACCCCTCCCCTCTCCACCTCGATCCCGCTGTCCCGCCGCAGCCGTCACCACCCCTCGACCCCTCCCTCCTCTATAGGGGTGTAAACAAGCCAAGCTGGCTCGCGAGCATTTTACGTTTGGCTCGGTTCAGCTTGAACTTGTGCTCGTTAATTTTGTGCTCGAAAAAATACTCAGCTCGAAATTGATAGTCTTGTTGAACAACAAACAGAGCTTGAGCTAAGGAGTGTTCGGTTCAGCTTGGCTCGAAACTCGAGCTCGATGTGTTTAAACTCGGAAAAATACTCGGCTCGACTCAGCTGAGTCAATACTATTGAGGTCACATTGAACTTATATAGTATTGGAAAGAAAAATTTGATCCTATATAAGTCAAGCACGAGCCAAATACAAATATTCACTCGGCTCAAGCTCGACTCAGGTCGGCTCGGCTCGACTTGAAAACATAGCGAGTCAAACACAAGCCAAGCTCAAACACCATAAATTTTGGACGAACTCGGCTCGACCCATAATACATCAAAACTCGTCAAGCTATCAAACAAGCTCAAACATGCTTGCCAAAAATCATATCGAATTCAAACACAGCCCAACTCGGCTCAGCTCGGCTTGTTTACACCCCTACTCCTCTACCCCGCTTCCCGCCTCCCTTGCCGCAAATGCCCCCCCTCCCCGCTCCCCCTTGACCCCGCCATCCCGCCGCAGCCGCCACCCCTCCCCACTCCACCTCGACCCCACCACAGCCAGTGGACGGCCAGACAAGGCCACTCGCAGTCGGACCTGGCCAGGGGTGGCCAACAACTTTTATTTTTTATTTTTTGCTGCCCGGCTGGGTTTAGCCGCCGCCGGCCAAGCCCGTTCGCTGCTTGGCCATGCAGCTAGATCCAACCGCGACTGGATTTGGTCCGGGGGTGGCTAGACGTGGCCACCTGCAGCCGGCACGGCCGCTTGGCAGCCGCCAGGGGGATGTTTATTTATTTTTTTTTGAAAACAATAGATTTAGGTCGTCCTTATAATCGGACACCCAGACCAAAGTTTGGAGCCAAAAAAACTTTATGCTCCAGGCACACCTCAGTGCTTATATATATATATATATATATATATATATATATATATATATATATATACACACACTTTTAATTTATCATATTAATTTTATGATGAATCTATCCATCCATCTATCTATCTTAATATAGAATGTATATTAATATAGACTTTCACTTTTATATTCCTCCAAATCTTCTTAGGATCTGAATTTCTCTAGGCTTCCAAACATTTCAAAAACATCTATTCATAGGTACACTTGAGTCCATAACTTTTTAATGCATGGCTTTGGAATCCAATACTTTTTTAATGCATGATGACATTTCGGTTTCTAATGCATGAAATATATAAGTTGTTATGAATACTACTTTAACAACTAATTATATCTTGCTATTTGGTACCATCACTTCAACAACTGATTATATTTTATCATATTAAGTTTATGTTAATATTATTAATGTTAAGATAGAATATGAAGATAGATCCATAGTTGTTTTTATTACTGCTACATTAACGACTAATTATATTTTGTCATTTTGTGCTATTGGAAAGCTCATTTTGTGCTATTGGAAAGCTGAATAGATTTTGTATATAAAAGTCACCTTAAGAAGTCACTTTTAAGTGTTGTATAGATAATTTTCTTTATTGATAATCCTTTAATAACTAATAGTATTTTGTTATTAAGAAGTCACTTTAAGTGGGGTCGATTTAAAATTCACATTAATTTAATATTAAAATCTCAAATGGCCCCAAATTGGACGCATTCTAACAACCAATAGTATTATATCATTTGCTAAGCTCTCATCAAAAGTTGAAAAAGAGAAAGAATATGAAGATAGATCCCTATTTTTTTAATAATGCACATTAATGACTAATTTTATTTGGTCATTTGCTGCTATTTGGAAACTAAACATATTTTGTATATAAGTCACTTTAAGAAATCACTCTTAAGTGTTGTATAGATAGGTTTTAGTAGTTTGTTATTAAGAAGTCATTTTAGGTGGGGAGGATTTTGTCATTTGGTCCTATTTAGAAGCTAAACAAATTTTGTATATAAAAGTCACTTTAAGAAGTCACTTATAAGGGTTGTATAAATAAATTTTGTTATTAATACTCTTTTAATGACTGATAGGCTTTTGTTATTAAGAAGTCACTCCAAGTGGGGAGGATATAAAATTCATGCTAATTTAATATTAAACTCTCAAATGAGACCCGATACTGATTTTAATAACCAATAAACTCTCATCGAAAGTTTAAAAAGTTGTCCTATTATATATTAAGACAGAAGAAGATGGATAGTTTGGCGAAACAAAGAAAATGAGAATAGGGCGGCTCTATGGGTGAAGCTCCATTGAAATGAAATGTTTGTACATTCGTAATCAATACGAGGAAGAACACCGTCATGAATCGCAATGCATGTAGCTGCACTCCCTCTTAGTTATGTTATTTGCATCTGGTTTGCCTCCCTCAATCATCCATTTCTTGATAGAAAAATTAATTGACTATCTAGCTCGAGAGTGGAGACACCATCACTACGGGTTTGCCAGAAAAACTTTAATCTTCTTTTACTGGCAAAAGAAATGTGGAGGGCAAAACCAAACAATCATTTCACACCTCACGCTTGAAAACCCATTAAATCACGTACAGTGCAAAATCAGGTTTTAAACCTTGAAAACTACGATTACTCACCAGTACGTATGTATGCCCCATTTGATTTAAGTGAAAGAATTAGAAAAATATCTTTCAGGCACAGCAATAGCAAAATTTTTTATTTTCAACTAAGACTAGTTTAATTGAACATTCACAACGATTCATTATTCACGAAAACAGATAACGCGACAACATTACAACTGCATCAAAATCCTGCCGTCCATGCCACCAATTGGACAAGGTAACAAAAATTTCATAACTCAATCAAAAGTATAAATTCACCCAACATGCTTCCTACACGGGCTTATAAAATTCAATGGGTTGTGATATGTTCAATGGTTTGTGATATATTCTTTTTCACTCACGAAAAGGATCAATGAGCGAGGTCTTGCCACTTATAAGAAGAGGGAAGTGAGGAGATACTCACGAAGAGGGAAGGGAGAAAACAAGAAAATAGGATTATTGTGAATGGATGAAGTAAAAATGAAGAGAACCAGAATATGTGATGGGATTATTCTCTTTGCATGACGTGTGACCTGCAAGTAAAGTGTATGGAAAAAAGTCTTAATGGTGATGAATAGAAATAATTGTGCCATAGTTCAAAGGCTACTGAAACTCTAAGCAAACCACCTGGAGATCAGCAAGAGACCAGTCAACTTCCGGCTGAAAAATCCTCATCTGAAACTAGTGCTTCTATGACATTATCAGTAATATGCTGCCAGCAAGATATGCTTAGGTTTATTTCTAAAATTAAAAAGCTCATAAAATTATAATCTTATTTAACACAAATCCTAACTTCAAATCAGACTAACCTTTTTCTTTTCTGCAACAGCTTTAAAGCGGCAAAAGATGTCATCAAGTTCTCTATCAACTGTTCATACCCAAGCTGAAACTAACAGAGTTCAGTAAGCAATATTCACAAAAGAGAAAAGAATCAGAACAGATAAAAAACGTCTCAAACATATCTATCTATATATATAAAACTAAAGATTCTTAACAAAAAATCACCACATGTCCTCTTAAGAATTTTGTGATATTACCCCTCTTTCCTATCAACAAAAATACTATTAGTAATGATATTAAGAAAATCCTTTCTTTCCTGTCATTTATCACATATGGGTGGGTTTTATCTACTTTACAGTATTACCCTAAACATTTCTTATTTCAAAAATATTATTTATTACCAATAGAATTAATTTTCGATCCACAAGAATAATTAAAATTACAATTTTATCCTTTTATAATTACAAATAGTCGTACAAAATTATAATCATCTAGAAGTAGGCCTTATCTTGAGTTTAAAATTTTTAAAATAGATAAAATTTTCAATCAACTAATAAATAAATAACAAATAAATGTATTAAATTCTAATATATTTTAGATTTATGTAAAAATTGAATAATTTGATATAGAAATAATATACAATCAACATAAAAAATTATTGCCCATCACGTGAGCAAGTGAACAATTAACTAGAGCACACAAACACCCCGCGCATTTCAAGGTAGTACCTCCAAGAGTCTGCTCCTTAAAGCATGTCGACCACTATAAACAGATAAACAAAATGAAAATGAAAATCCGTTTGACAAAAAAATAGAACAAAACCACCAGATCTTAATACAAATAGTGAAAAAATGATTGATACGCTACTCGAAGAAAAAGAATAGCATTGTGCTATTTATTTTTTCAGGCATTCTTGCAATATTGTGACGGAGAGGTCTCAGGTCCGAGTGGTAGAGCCAGCCTCTTGCAAAAATGCAGGATGAGGTTGCTACAATACACCCTTACCCACACCGGAACTGAATATGCGGGAGCCTTTGTGCATCTGGCTGTCCTTTTTAGAATTGTGTTACTTGAAATGCATCAACGATGAAATGATCTGGGTATAAAGATAAATAGCGTTTGAATGAATTAACTCAAAAGGCCATAGAGATCTGTATAAAGACTCTTCCCCTAGCATCAACAATACAAGGAAAATGGAACATAAATTTATGATAGCTCTCGTGCTATTTTTATAGATAATTTGACGTGAGATGAACGAATAGCTCCTCACCTAAGCTTTCCAAGTACCATACCAGAATCGTTACCACGACTCAAGCCTATATCTTCTGGAGACATAATTTCATATGTAGATTTGTGTTTAAGCATTCCATCCTACACCATACCAAGTCTAATAATGATACCATGCCATGTTAAAAGAAATAAATCGACTAGTTGATAACTCGATAAAATAGTTATTATTCTTTACATTTTATGTTGATTTTTGTCATGTTTCTAATCATTTATAATTCACTTTTATTAGTTTAGGAGTTTATTAGGTATTATTAATAAAGCGAGAAATTATTATAATTTTGGTATTAAAGTGTTGATTAATATTATTCTACCAGGGTATAAGAGTTGGAAGATGATCCATAATAAATTTAGATCAAAAAGTACAACTTGGTGCCTTAACCAAAACCCTGGCACTTGAGCTCTGGGATGCTGAGCGCTCGAGCGTTGGTCCCCGTGATGAAGAAAATAGTTGTGATTCAACATTGGGATGCAGAGTGCTAGGATTCAAGGTGCTCAGGTGCCGATAGCCAGAATTCTACTTTTCAAAATTCTTATAAATCTTAGTGGGGCCCACTTGTGATATAACACCCTAAATCGATTCACTCGTGAACCGGACCAAAAATACTACTGGCGACCTAACTGTTAGTTAATTTACTTAATTCAACTAAGTTAATCCGAATTTACCCTCTACGTCTCAAGATAGTGATGAAACATTCAATGCATAGATGAGATACTTAGGTTTTAACATTATTTTAAATGATTGCTATGATATGCAATTCATATTTAAAATAACACAAACTCATTGAAAGTTCAAAAAATAAGAGTTTTAAAACTAAAATGGACAGATTCTCCTCTAAAAGTGTAATAGGGATCAATCTATCAATAATAGATATTACTTATATATAACGATAAAAACGTAAAACAATACTAAAACATTGTATTTTCACCTATCATTCACATCATAATCTTTTTTATCTTATTGTGTAGGGTCTCGACCCCCTTAGCTCATCCTATTTAGTTCCATTCACAACAATATTCACACACAGATCATTTTATGATTTTTCAAGTAATAATTCTTGCAATCAAACATCATATAATTTATTCTCAATAGAATGCATAACAGTTCATCACTTCACATTGTCATTCATTCTCGGGAGGTGCATGTGTGCAAATTACGTTACTGCTTCTCTGCGGTCCCAACAACGCTCATTCATTCGGGTTCTTACCTCCACATATAATACGAAAAACGTTGGTAATAACTGTTACTAGTCCAAAAATAACTAACAGTCGAACTAACATGGAAGAGATGACTCTCTTGTTAAATAAAATCCATCATATATTTCTTCATTAGAATTACTCATAAAGGCACTAATCAAGAGTTGTCAGCCTCAACCTGATAGTGTCCCATTCTAGCTTGTTAGATACCTCAACATTTTTAAACTATCCCTCGCATGAGAAAATCAATTATCCTAAAGCCCTTTACATCCTTCGTATCACTCTTAGCCTATAGCACAGAGGCCGAGTCAAGTACTCTTAAGTAGGCTCTTTCAGTACCTTTTAAATTCACAAGTTTAGGCATACACTAAATTGAAGTACATGCAATCCTCCACACTTCTCCGGGTTTGAGGAACTCACAATATGGAGTTGTCAAGATCCCTCGGAAATGGAATAGCTCGCTTACCAATTCAGAGCCCGCTATGACTGACATTTTCTTCTTGTTTCATATCTCACTCAAAAATTGAGAAAACTACACATACATAAGTCTTGGTAGGGATTATAATATAATAGGCCCAAAGGTATCATGATTTAAATTTGAGTTTTCTAAAACAAACTCGAGGGATCTCATCCTCGAAGGTTAGTAATCAAGAAATTCGTACGGCTAAATGGCCCGTGTGGATTGGGATACGATAAATCCACTGCTTGACACGTTCGCTTACCTATTAAATTAAATCACAATGAAGTGAGAAGGTCAAACCAGAAGCGAGTCCTAAATAGACTTAGTAGAAGCTTCAATCGTGTCTATGCAACTAGGCGGCGAGCTCCTACTCCGTACCTATACATCAAATTTAGAAATTGACACACAATATCTGAATGATTTAGTTACACATCTTAAGTAACATACTTATATCAAGTATTCATATCAATTCACATCGTGATTTCCTAATTTACATTGCAGTTAATTCACAATTCATACTTAATTTACTAAATCAATTCATCAGCATTTATTTCATATCGTTCA
This sequence comes from Piper betle, assembly GCA_033002965.1. NCBI lineage: Eukaryota > Viridiplantae > Streptophyta > Magnoliopsida > Piperales > Piperaceae > Piper > Piper betle. The sequence continues at coordinate 75,022 of JAURVB010013118.1, read as the reverse complement.
AATCATATAAATTCATTTTTATTTATAATAAAAATATTTTACTATGTCAATCAATCAAATCCTGGCATGATGTGTTAATAATTATCAATTTTAAATACTTAGATGAGAGTAAATTATACCTCGAGTCGCTAGCAATCAACGACAACTAGGGTTTGTCACCCTATTCGAGACTTGAATTTGGCACCTAACAGAGTCCGAAGTTCGATCGGGTTTGGCTGGATGACTTTGATGAAAATCCAGCGATTTTTGGCGAATTCCAGCAAATTTGGTTTTTCGATGACTTCGAACAATTTTCTAGTGACTTTTCCAGCAAGGTGGTTCAGGTTGTGAGTTGGCACTGCAGCTCGACATGACCACAGTGGTGGTGAGGGCTGTGGCAGTGGCAATGGTCGCCGGTGACGGCCGTGGATCGGCCGGGATAGGTCAGTTTGCCCGATCGGCCCTTGGCCGGTCTTGACGGCTGCACACGTGGAGGCAAGGTGTATGGGTTGAAAGGGGAGGCGACGGTGGCATGGTGGCAGAGGAGCGGCACTGTCAGCTACAAAATAGCATCTACAGCGTGGCACAAGCATACGGCTCCCTTGTATAGTGGAGGCTTGGCGACGGCCAGGAAGACAAGGGATGCTTGGCGAACTCCAGTGGAGCTCAGCGACATTGATCGGCGGTGGTGCAGTGGCGGGAGGTGGTGTCGCAGTGGCGATTAGGGTGGCAATTTCGTAAATAAAAATTAACTAGACTCCAACTCGAATTAAAAATAATAATTAACTACTAATAAATTCTAAAAATTTTAAAAATATTAAAAAATACCATAACATATAATACACTCTATAACATCAAAATGAAATGTTTTATAATTAATAACCTGCCCAAACTAGTATATAACACGTTTTAATGCGCTATTCAGCGTAAAAATAATTTTACAATCAAATATATAAAAAAATAGCTGCATATTTTCATATACTCTAAAAATAAGAGCAAGCGAGTGTATGCATGAGGAATATGCCACCGGATGAAATACTACTACGTGCAACGAGGTTAAGAAATGCATTGGGAAGAAAGGTGGTGAAGTTGAAAACCAGGCATGTTACTAAGCATCTTAGTGTGCGGGTACATGGACGACATACCTGAAACTGTAATGTGCATTGACCAGTTTCCTGTGACGAGAAATTGAAGAAGTTGAGTTACTAATTGATGCTTTGTCGACAGACCTGAAACTGTAATGTGCATTGGCCAGTTTCCTGTGACGAGAAAGTGAAGAAGTTGAGTCAGTTTCCTGTGACGAGAAAGTGAAGAAGTTGAGTAACTAATTGATGCTTTGTCGACAGACCTGAAACTGTAATGTGCATTGGCCAGTTTCCTGTGAGGAGAAATTGCACAGGTCGAGTTACTAATTGATGCTTTGTTAACGCTATGAGGCTTTGCTTTGTGATACGGACCGCAACTGGTACTACTTCATTTCAAGGGAAATATATATGCTCTTCAGGTTAACGGGAAGGTATTTTTTGTAAGACAAACTTGGTATTGTTCGTGCCATGGAATTTCAAAGACTAACCAGATCGTCACTGATAATTTCAGTCTTTGTTTTTTCGTTGTTGGCCATTTCTAAGTTGTCAATGAATGTTTTACTGTCTGCCATTTTTTCACCCTGTAGTGCTGGAGATAAAAACAGGGGGACGAAGTACCCAGATCTGCCGTATTTTATGTTTGTCTATGCCATTTTTTGAAGCACCTTCGCCACTGATGCTCTGTTTAGTGGAATGTAGACAAGGACTTCCTTGCTTCTATATTCATGGTTGTATTAATCGTTTTGAGTTAATTAAATCACTAACCACGAATACTTCATTGCTGGTAGAGTAAATAAATAAATAAATTATGTACCCAAATAGAATGTTGATATTAATCATAACGTACGAAAAGATCACCAACAAAACCAAACGTTACTGAAAGTATGCAAGTTTAAAGTACAATAATAATCCTTCACTGTCCTAAAACATGTCACTATAAGCACCATTGCAGAGACGAGCTAACTCTGAATCCCATCAAAATTTGGTTGTTTCTACAAATAAAGATCAGATTTCCAAAAAAAAAGTTTTTGTCTGAACAGAACATTCAGAAAGAGCTAATATCAATCTTCGTTAGGGCAAAGAAAGCCAGAAGGAATTATGGTTCTAACACGTGGGAAGATCAACCCTATGCTGCAGGAAAAACGAAGAAATAGTATTCTCAACTGCCAGAAAATACACCAAAAAAAGAAAGAAAATTACTAAAAATTTCTACTGGACAGTCACTTCACTCAGGCAGTTAGACGTGAACAACCATCGCCAAGAGCAAGATGCTTAATTATCTACGTAAGTAGTTATAAAACTAGCGGATATGAATTTCCAGTCACAATTTTTATCCTAAGCTTGATATTTCGCCACTTCAAAAATATATTCTCGACTCCTCCGCCATGAAAGACATACATCCCCACAAAATCCCTCGAGGTCATACTTTCCATTTCCAAATAACTCTGAACTTCAATAACATACTTCCTTACTGAAATATTTTCATCAATCGTCAACTCCTAAACAAAATGTTAATTAAAAAAGAAGCATCTTATTTGCATTACCTCTGATTTTAAAGCAATACTAAACAAGATGAATTTCCAAATATTACACCCATGATCCTAATGTAAAAATATCTGCTGTTAAACACCAAATGTACATCATGCATTCTTTCTATGACTGGACTGGATGAAGAGAACGCACAAGAGACACGGCCATGATTTGCAGCATCTCAAGTTTAACCATCAATCAATAGATACGTGAACACAGAGACTATGCATTCAATATTCAATACCCAGCAGGTATTTCGAAAGAAAACTACCTAATAGATTTATTAAGATGCAAAACGCTGGCAGAAGATACCTCACATCACAAAATATCAGTAGCAGCATGGTTACACACATCAAATGATATAAAAATTACCCCGGCAGCTTCATAAAACAAGTCCAAGTACAAAGAGGCCAACCTTGCAACAAGCTTCCATTTCTTGGTTTGCATGAAAACACAAGTACGAGCGAACCAAAAACCATCACACCGAAAGCGAGTTCTCCAGTTGGTGATGACAGCCTCAGGAATACAATTGCTAGCTCCAGTCCACTTGTTCGGTCGGTCCCTACACTTGCCCTTCATCTGAATCTTTATTATTTTTCTTCTTCTTCGTCTTATCTTTCTTTTTCTCCTTCTCGCTTCTATCTGTTTCGCCGTCATCGGCATTACCGTTGTCAATGTCTTTACTCTTCTTCTTCTTTTTCTTCTTTTCAGCAGTCTCCTCATCGGAGGACGCAGCCTCGCTTTTAGCCGTATCTTTCTTCTTCTTCTTTTCCTTCTCGTCATCAGATGACTCTACCACTGGCTTGTCCTTCTCCTTCTTGTCTTTCTTTTTTCTTCTTCTCACTCTTCTCACTCTCCACTTTCTCCATAGCTTTCTTCTCCTTCTTATCCCCTATCTCAACTACATCCACCTTTGTCTTCTTTTCCACAACGGTAACAGGGCTGCCATCAGTTTCCTCAAACTTGCGCTTCTTCCCTTCTCCACCCTCGTCATCATCCTCATCCTTCTTTTCCTTCTTCTTCTTCGTCTTCTTCTTCTTCTCCTTCTTCTCCTCTTCCTCCTCCTTCCCAACATTCGCAGCAGCAGCAGCAGCAGCGTGGAATCCTTGGCGGTTGTGGCAGGAGCATCGGCAGCTGCAAGGCTGGCAATCATGGAATCCCCACCGGTGGGGAGGACCACATTCCTCATCCACTCTGCCGGGGTCTTGTCGTTCGGCTTCCCGTGTTTGTCCAGCAGCCCCTCCGCAATCATCTTCTTCTTCATGGAAGCGCGAGGACCCAGCCCCCATTTCCTAGGATAAGTATCCCTGTCCATCACAACCCTCTTAATTTTGGCGACGACACCATGGTCGCAGGTAGCCATCACCGCCGTGGTCATCTGGGCGATCCCCAGAGCAATTGCCTCCCCCTTGGTGGTCATCAGGACCACCTCTTCTCCGACGTCGATGTCGTTCTCAAACCTCAACAGGCCGGGGATCATGAGCTTGGCCCCGTAGCAGATGGCGTTGACGGCAGAGTCCTTGACGACCAGCCTCTTGTAGCTGGTGAGAAGGACTTCGAGGGGCATCACCACCCTCCTCAGGTAGGCCTCGTCCCTGTAGTTGTCGTAGGTCCACTGAGCGTCCATGACGTCGTGCATGGTCACCATGTTGTCCCCCTCCCCCATGATGCCCGACCGGACACGGCGAAGCTCCTGCATATGGCCACCGACGCCGAGGAGGAGGCCGAGATGGACGCACATGGTGCGGACGTAGGTGCCGGCCTCGCAGGAGATCCAGAAGATGACGAGGTGGCGGTCGGGGTCGTACTCAAGGAGCTTGCTTTCGTAGATGGTGCGGATGCGGAGCTGGCGCTTGACGGCGGAGATGAGGGGCGGGCGCTGGAAGACGGCGCCGGTGAGGGTCTCGAGGGCTCGGGCGACGCGGGCGGGGTCGGGGACGGCGGAGTGGAGGCGGGCGACGCAGACGTACTCCTTGCCGGCGCCCTGCTGGGACTTGACAAGGCGGGTGGCGCGGTCAATGCAGACGATGAGGTTGCCGGTGACCTTGGGGTCGAGGGTGCCGCTGTGGCCCGTCTTGTCGACCCGGAGGATGCGCTTGATCCAGGCGACGACCTCGTGGGAGGAAGGGTTGGCTGGCTTGTCCAGGTTGAGGACGCCGTACCGGAGGTACTCCTGGATGGGGCGCTTGCAGAGGCGAGTAGCCGGTGGGGAGCGGCGTGTAGTGGCCGGTGCGGACGTTGAGCCGGTCGTAGTTCTTGAGCAGGATGGGCCACTGGGAGGTGTCCATGGCCGGGGTGAACGACTGCGGCTTGATCAGGTGGTACTCCTCCTTGGCATCGACCATCGGAGAAGGTGGTGGGTGGTCGTGCTTCTCCGTCTTCTTCTTCTTCTTACGGTTACTATTGCTGATGCTGCTGCTGTTGTTGTCGTCGTCGGAGGCCGGGATCGGAGAGGAAGACATTTTTTACTTGTTTTTTTATTTTTTATTTTGCTCCTCTTTTCCCTCTTGGACTGATTGAGAGGGGAAATGGAATGGAAGGTGGTGTCCGGTGGGGGTTTATAATTTTGTTTTTAGGGTTTATCAGTCTGCAGACGGAGTAGAGTGGAGGAGGAGGAGGAGGAGGAGGAGGTGGAGGTGGTGCAGGGCGGGGACCTCTTCGATAGGGTTTTTGGAACTTGGAAGGTTAGGGGTTTTGGATAACGGATTTAACCCTATCACCATGGGCTTGGGCTGTGACTTGTGATTGAGATTACTGGGCGTAAGCAAGAACACGATCATTAAATGGGCTGGCTAACTTGAAGCTCGTTAATCCGTGATAAATAAGCACGTTATAATCAATCGTCTGGTATTATTAGCAGTGATCCAAGATGCGGTTATTATGCTTGATCGACTTTTCTAAATTATTCTACATTATCGTTCTTCTACCAGACAAGATGTGGATAATCTTGCCTCCCACCTCTTCCATCTCACATCTATATCTTGATATTAATCCCATTCAATGAACACCTGCGTACCTTTTTTTCTTTCCTTTTTAATAAAAAAACCAGGATCGACTTCGCATATGCATTGTTGAATTTCATAGTTTTCTCTTGCGGCATCCTCAATTAATAGATATTAGCTCTCCTTTCATTGCGTTTTCAGAGACGACTCTCGATTTGTTGTGTAATGATTCATCAATGAAATATATTTTATATAGTTTTTTTCCTAGGAAGATATATATATATATATATATATATATATATATGTATGTATATATATTCTTATATTCATTCAATTCAATTTCATAACTCGACAAATTGCATCTCTTCGTTTCTCACCAATTCTTTCCGCCACGCTATCCTTCTCATTTTTTGCAATAAAGTTTTACGAACAAGAAACAGCGTACGATACCGCCCGCGGCCTTTAAACCTCAATGGCCCACTGATTGTCCGCACATGCATACCCACCTGAAATTTTTTACCAAAAACACTACACCGTTACCATCTTATTTCCTACAATTCATAAAACAAAAACCACAACACCTCGAAGACTCGGAAAAAACCCCAACTTGAAGAATTACATATCATAATTTAAAAACAAAAACAAGGAACAAAAGAGCATTTCACGTCTTTCAGACTAGCTAGTGGATTAATTAGATGATGCGACTTACTCCAGGTCACTGGGACATCTTCAGGGTCCACAGACATCACAAACATATCCTTCTCTGATTCATTCGCGGGATCTTCTAAAATGCCACCCTTCAATAATATGGGACCATAAACAAATATCAACCACAAAGTCATACCCTAATACATAAAATTAAATAACATGTGTACTTTCTCGTCCAAAGAGAGCTGCACTCACCAGGAGAGAGCTGCCAGTCAAAGTAAAAGTTAGCAATATGTTCACTGGGGTGTCAGGTGAGTAGGGAGACAGGAGGATAGAAGCCAATTGAAGAAAGTCATTTTTCAATCAAAATATTTTACTACGTAGTCCAAGTCTCAAAAAGCAACTCCGCCTTGACCGAGCAAAACTTGTACCTAGTCAAATAAATATTTCAGATACATCAGCATGGAACCACATCAAATAATATGCCATCAATTGTGTTCTCACAGAGACTAGCTGCATGCTTAATCCGTCTTCTCCAAGATCTTATTTCTCAATATCTACAGTCACTTAAGTAATGAGCAGGCTAACTTTTTCTTAGGTGAAAAAGAGCATAATGCACCAGTCTTTTTCTTCGTTTGACATCAGACTTGATCTCAAGTTAAAGTTATAACATTTCAATGTCCTCCGAAAGTCCAGCTACCCCAATTACTCCCTGACACCATCCAAGTTTACATTCTGCTCTTTTCACTGGCAGCTCATTGCAAAACCACAAGTTACACAGTATCAAAATCACGGAAGATTAGTTTAAATACCTCATGGCTGATGTGCCACAAATTACGGTCTCAGCTGTAGATAGATTTCTTGGTTACTGGAACAGGGACATTATGTTTCTTTGCATATTCAATAACATCTTCTCGCCTTCTAATTTCTTAATATTGACCCGACATGGTCATGACTCGGGTCAATATTAAAAAAATCCTGAAAAATATATAAAAAGTACAAGAAAATACCAGAAAATAAAATAATTAAATTCTAATGGATTGTTCTATTTTATAATATTTTACCCTATTTTTTTTATTTTTTTCGAGAAGGGTAGTTTTAAAATAAAAATTTGATTTGGTCTCGACTCGTATCAATATTACAAAATATATCTCGAAAAATATGAAAAAAATAGATTAAAATACCATATAAGAAAATAATTAATTATAACTCAATTATTTTATTTTATGGTATTTTATTATATTTTTATATTTTTATATTTTTTGGGATATATTTCTTAATATTGACTCGAGTCGAGAACGAGTCAAGTTTTTATTACGAAATTGCCATCGAGTCGTTTTTCCCCCCAATCGTCCCCTCCTCTGCTTTTGCCACTCCACCCCGACCGCCGGCGATCGCCGCCCGCCGTCACCTACACCACCGACTCCATCACCTCCATCGACTCCAACGCCGGCTATGTCTTCTGAAGCTGCAATCTTTTGGATACTCTACCAAGTCGGTGGCTCTGTTTCTCCCGGACACCGTGCAGCACCGCCGCCGTGAGGCGTTGGCTTGGGAATCCGATGAGGAAGCGATCGCCGGCGAGTCCACCGTTATCATTTCCTCAATCAACGCTGCCGATGCAGGCTAAGTTGGCTGCGGCGGGCTTGGCCAGGACGGTGTGGGCGGCGAGCTTCGCCAGGATTCCATGGAAGGACGACACACCTTTGAGGTGGGGGAAGGGATGGGCTTGGCGAAGACAAAGGTAGGGGAGAGGTGCGTCAGAGAAGATAAGGAGGGTAAGTGTACCATCGTCGTCTCCACCGCCACCGTGGCCGAGGAGGACTCCACCGGCGATGGCGGATTGCACGCCGCGGAGGAGCATATTGCAGTGAAACAAAGGAGGGCGCGATTTTATTCACAGCCGTCGGATCTCAATCGGACGGCTCTAAACAAATTCGAGTACAGCCACGGTGGTTGTGCTCTATTACAACAACCTTTTCTTTTATATATATATATATATATATATATATATATATATATTTATATATATATGAGCCCCACTTTGTTTTTATATTTTCCAAAGCGTAGTTAGTTGCCATACACACTAAGCTCACAGTGCATTTCCACTCAATTGCAAACGAAATAAAAGGAACAGAAGAGAGCTACCGGCAAAGGTTGGGAGGGAGGCGAAAGAGGGGGAGGAGGAAGAAGCCATGATATGAAATGACCGACGCTCTTCTTCTTCATTGCGCCGCCCTCTCTTTCTTTTTCTTTTGGGAGATTTTGTGTCTCAAGGGGATAGAGGATGGATACAAGGGAATGTGGATGTGGGCTCGATGACTATGGCCCATTAAAGAAAGTCCATGTTTTATCCTCGGCCCAGGTATGGTGGGCTCTCGGAGCCGAGAAAGCCCGGCTCCATCAATGTTTTAGATGTTCTTAGTAATAATAAAATGTAACCAATCAAGTGATGAAATTCGCTAGACAATACAGATATGTTATATATGTATATATATATATATATATATATGATAGGTGCTGGGTGAGTGTTAAACTGCTAATTGCAAATTGTAACCAATCAGGGATCTTGGGTTGTTGTCTCTCTTTTTTTTATGCAAATAAAATATATATATGATATCCCCTGATTAAGATACGCAAGGATTGAAGTTGATTAAGACCCTAGTTATGAGAAGTACGTTTTTTAGTCCAAGTGACCTTTTTAGTCCCCAGCTGGCTTGTCACAAGAGAGAGAGAGAGACAGAGGCCAGTAGCTTAATTTCTTATTTATTATTATTCGTCTCTGAAGGGGGAAAATTACGGACGGGCAAAATGGAAGAAATTAAGCTCGGAACTTTTTTTGGTACTTTTTTTTTTAAAAAAAGTAAGCTCGGTATTTTAAGATGTATGTGTCTGGTGAGGAGAGAGATGCTGGAAGGACATTGGACGACCTAAAAGATAAAAAAAATGCTTTCAAAAGAAAAAAGACAAAAAATGCTCAATTGAATTTGGTTATTAACCATCACGGTAACAAGCAGACTTTCCAATAGCTAATAACGCGCAGTATGTCTTAGTCATCTGTTGACAAAGTTGTTTTTATTCTTTTCTTTAGAAAAGCAGACGTGTATGATTTGATCATCGCCGTTTCATGTTGGCATGATTTGCGCCGCACGAGAGTAGGAGGGACGATAGAGATCAGACTTGTATATTTCCCCGATATGAAAACAACGTGTCAACGACCGACGGCTAAGGCGTGATATTAATGAAACCATACGTCCAGATGGGCGTGAGATAGTATTGACTACTTGTTTAGGTGTGAACCAGATGCTAGATATAATCAAAAAAGACAAACGGCAATAAAACAGAACTATCGATGGCCCACCCTCCCTGCTCTAAGGCAAACACCGAGTATCAAACAGGGGGAGACGGGAAGATCCAGAACCTGCCTAGCTAGGAAATTGAATGGAAAAGTAATTAACGTCAATTATTAGAATCAGAAATTACCTCTACTGCTCTAAACAGCACTTGCGAGGAAGAAACCTTCTCGTCCAAATGAGTGGGCTGCTGACCATATCTGATTTTGTCGTACCTTTGGTTGTATTTTTTTTATTAGACGGTATTCCCTTGTTGCTTGCTTTTCATTTGGAGAGGACAGCCAGTCGCCGAATTATTTTAAAACTGTGCAAAAGAGAGTGCCAAATTTTCCTTTGGTGTACAAGTCTGATAGGCGATTGGCCATTCATCCTTGTCTTTATCGCCGTCACCGGTACTGGTATGCCCACTCCCGGAATTGTCTTCGGTGTCTCTCCTCGTTCATTTATGTGCGAGCTTGGACGGAGGAAGAATCCATCTCCAACATTTTATAGCTAGCATCAACGCAAGAATGGGCGAGGGCCAGTAAGTGCGATTACTATATCACACATACATACAATTCATACTGATATAAGATATACGGGAGTGTTGAAAGACGGGGGGTAGCTTATTTTCGTCGGGCCAGGATGTTGATCGAGAAGCGGAGCAGGATGGTTACCAATTTCCTCCTCCTGCCTCTGCTCCTTCTTTCACTTGTAACAGAGATTATTACAAGTCATGATGGGCATGGAGCAGCTTGGATTGGTATATCCAGAGACGACTTCCCACCCGGGTTTGTGTTTGGTGCCGGCACCTCTGCTTACCAGGTTCCTTTGTTTTTTTTGCCATCTACTATATTCATTCCTTTGTTTCTTGAGTTATCTTTTAATTTTGATAATTATCTTATTTCCATTAATACTGTTCTCGTTCTGGACTTCTGGTTGATTAGTGGTTTCTTACATATTTATATTTTCCTGGTTTTGTGTGTGTATGCATATGACAAAATTGAATGAATTGGACGCAGATAGAAGGAGCTGCACGGGAAGATGGTAGAAAGCCTAGCATTTGGGACATCTTCACTCATGCTGGTCTCTCTCTCTCTCTCTCTCTCTCTCTCTCTCTCTTATTCTTCGTTTATAATTTTGTACGTATTTATACAAATTGCATTCTTGGATTGGAACTTTTTTCCCCCAAACTACAGGCAAAAATATTGATAAAAGTAATGCAGACATAACGGCAGATCAATATCATAAGTACAAGGTAATAGACTCCTGCTTGGATCCGGTTTCATTCCAATAGACCAGTACCCAAAAAGAGTAGAATAAGGTTCAGAGTAGTAGTAGAACAGTTGGATGGAAATAAATATAATCTAGGGATGAGATTATGTGCAGGATGACGTGAAGCTCATGCAGGAAATGGGTTTGGAAGCCTACCGATTTTCCATATCCTGGTCCAGGCTTATTCCTGGTACATTCTTCTGTCTCTTTTATTTTTGAAGACAAATAACTGTATGTTGGTGAACGATAACTGGTCATTTCAGTCTGCTTATTAAGGATAACTAAACACAGAGACCTGAAGTTCATCTGATTCATCTATTTCCGTGTTGCAGATGGAAGAGGAGATGTAAATCCCAAGGGCTTACAATACTACAACAATCTCATCAATGAACTCATACGCTACGGTAACATATATACAATCTGCTTCGTCCGATAAATTAGTAAATTTGCTTTAACAAAAATATCAATAGATTAAAAACAAATAAATTTTTACTGTGTATATATTTATTCCTAGCGTTTCTGCAAGTGAGTTATTAATTAATCCTTGTAAAGGGCCTAATACTAACAGCTTGTGGATGGTAATTAATTGCCTTTCCAGGGATAGAGCCACATGTTACCCTGGACCACTTTGATCATCCCCAAGCACTTGAGGACATGTATGGAGGCCTTCTGAGTACACAATTCATGTAATCTTTCTGTAGTCTATCAGTTTTTCTAATGCTTGTTTCTTAGATGTAAATATAAATATAAATATATACATATATATAAAACATAGTCATGCAAATAACTGTGCCTCGTTGAACAAATTAAATGTGCTTTTTCTAATACATCCTAACCCACAGTAACGAGTTTTTCAACATTGATAACAGCGAAGATTTCACTACCTATGCTGATGTATGCTTCAAGGAGTATGGGGACAGGGTGAAGAGATGGATCACCTTCAACGAGCCAAATGTACAAACAGTCGCCGGTTATGATGTGGGCGTGTTTCCCCCAGGAAGGTGCTGCCCCTATTGTGCCAACCCTGACATAAATTGCACAAGTGCAAGCACATCCTCAGAAGTGTATACAACTGCTCACAACATTCTCCTGGCTCATGCGGCTGCTGTTCATCTGTATAGACATAAATACCAGGTGTGGCTACCTCATGACTTCTTCATCATATTCACTTCTCCCAGTCTGTTTTATTTATTTATAACATGTAAACACAAATCATGTTGCTTCATGCTCATTGCTCTTGCCTCTTGCCAAGACATAATATACGCATAAGCTTATAATACTTGTATTTCATTGGTATGACGTTGGCAGGCAGAACAAAAAGGTTTGATTGGAATTACGTTTATAGCAATGTGGTACGAGCCCCTCACAAAATCCCCGGAAGACATAGAAGCAACAGAGCGAGTACTGGACTTCGAACTTGGATGGTAGGGAGAACAGGAACCAACAAATTACAAATCGAACGCCTTTGCTTTTCAAAGGCAAACATTCTTTCTTTTATTCACAAAAAGATAATTCGTTTACGGATTTTGATGTACTATATCACCAGGTTTATGGATCCTCTCTTTTCTGGGGACTATCCTACCACCATGAGGAAGATCATAGGACCAAGGTTGCCATGTTTCTCAGAGATGGAATCGAGGCGACTCAAAGGTTCATTTGACTTTATCGGCCTCAATCACTACACAGTTGCTTATATCAGTGATTCATCCGATCAATTACCAGATAGAAGTTTGGGGAATATGCCAGTGACATGTCTGCCAAAGTGTCTTGTAAGTCATCACTAATTAATTGAATTGAAATTAAAGCTCTCCTGCCCCCCGCCCACAAATATTCTTATTATTATTCAATTGAATAAACATGATAGCATCTCCTTGTGTTTACAGATCTATTACCTCCTCAACAGCTCGCTAATTATAAGGTAACTGATCCCACTCCTGCCTTTCTGTTTTCTTAACAATTTGATCAGTGTTGATTAATTCACACATGGAATTAATTAACTCATGACTTGGGCCGGTTTTCCCAGCAGGGCCTTCTAGGGATGAAGATCTGCATAACACCACCTGCTCCATGGGCTTTAGAAAAGTTGGTAGAATACTTCAAGTATCGGTATGGTAACCCAGCAATGTTCATACATGAAAACGGTAACTACTAAATATATAAATAGACAAAACAATTCTAATTCCCAAAGAATTAGGTCCTTTTAATCAACGAACTTAAAATTGCAGGCTACGGGACTCTTGATCTCGACTTGTCAAACCGTCTGGCGGCTTCAAATGATACAGAAAGGATCTACTATCTGCAAGTCTACATGAAAAGCCTTCTTTCGTCCATAAGGTACGTACTCTTCATACTTCAATCTTTCATGGTAGGTATTAGGTAAAGCATAACCTTAAGCTCAAAATTTTAGATCCGGAATAAATGGACAATGTTCAACCTCTTCTTAATGTATATTTTGGAGGTATTCCCATGCTTTACCAGCAAAAGATTACAGTCATGTATTTCAAATTAGTAAATTTTCGCTATGACTTCATATAAATTTTTTTCAATTATTTCGCATTAGCGTATAAAAACGCATTATCATTGTCATTTACAACTTGTATAAATCCTAGCTAGGACGTTGTGGTATGCAAATCCTAGCTAGGTCATTATAAAGGTAGCCCCATTGATTATTTCTTTTGCATGGACTAAATTATTTCTTATAGGAGTTAAAGTACTATATATAATAATATTAGTAACAATGACAACAACACTTACGTACGTACCTTTACAACGTTCAACAATATGCAGGAATGGTTCGAACATTCAAGGGTACTTCGTCTGGTCCTTCACAGACTGTTTTGAGTTGTTGATGGGATACAAGGGCTCTTATGGACTCATTGGAGTAGATTTTCAGGGCAAGGAAAGAAGTCGACACTGGAGACTGTCTGCTGCATGGTATTCCAACTTCTTACTGGCCGGCAGGAGGCCGCAAAATATTTACTGGTCCAGTCGTTAGAAATATCTGATCAAGAGCATCAGATTAATTAGTCTGGCGCAGATTTTGTCGGAAAAAAGATCACGGGACAGGAGACTTCTACGTACACGGCAATAAATGGTTCATTCATTCCGACAAGGAAACAACTGCTATCTTCTCATGGTAGATTCCTTTCAGTTAATATGTAGCCCTCCATCCATCGCCATCCATTGCTAGCTCAATCTTTTAGTGATGAGAATTAATAATATGCATACAAATGTGACATAATTACCCCTTGATATGTGCCTTTTGTTCAGTAGACCTTTGAAGAAGGGATTTTTTTCTCAAACAACCTTTGAAGAAGGGTAAGTGCGTCATGATCAGCCGTAAAAAAGCACCAATTGGATGCCACCCAGAGGTCAAAGACAAATTTAATGGTATTAATTTTATGTTGATTAAAATATCATTTACCATCAATATCAGCTTTAGTGCAATCAGGAATTAGCAAGAAGACCAATGCAAAACATGCTTTCCCCATCCATCTATTCGTATCTTTCATTGTCTAAGAATTTGCTCTTTTTTATTCTTCGATTTCCTGCCAATCAATAAGAGCCTCGAGAGAAAATTATGGCTTAGAAAAAAGGGGATTATGAAAGTCAACATCCTTTCTCCCGAATGGTGTTGTTCAGATTGGGAGAAAAAACTCCCCGACTTGACCCTTCATGCCAATGCGGGAAATTTGAGTGGTCATTGTGTCTTCGCCAATTTGGGACTTATCGGTTTCCAAAATTATAAAAATCAAAATAATTGTGAATTATCAACGTGTATCCTTGTCTGGACTTTTTCCTTTCTGGCACACGATCTTTTGTATAGTTTTAAATATTATATCACACTCTGGAGTTCCTACCGGGTGGGTATATATAAACCATACGCTCTTCAATTTTACTACAGTGAGACTTTTTATAGTCAATTTTTTAATTTAAAATTCCTCAAAACCCTTTTTTTAAAAGATGCACTCTATATTATAAAAAAAAGGTTACATGAACTGTAAAATAGTTTTTATAAAAAGGCATCCATTTCAAATCTTAGGGGGTAAAAAAATCAATAAGAACACATTTGTGGGCATATTATCATTTTCAAGTATGATATGCCACAACATTAAACGGTCGAATTAGAAACTGCACGTATTCTTTCATTGAAGTTGACGCATTGGTAATGAATGACAACAAAATTTATACGTTCCCGCTTGGCATTTACGAATTGTTCAATCATTAAAGGGTGCTTCGTCTGGTCATTCACGGATTCTTATGAGTGGAAGTTCGGATGCAAGGCCAGTTATGGTCTCATTGGAGTAGATTTTCAAAACAAGGAACAAAGCCCACAAAACAAAAGACCTTCTCAGCCAAATGGTTTGGCGGCTTCTTACAGAGCAGGAAGCAGCATGCTGCATGGTACATACCTGTACAATGAATAAAACTTGAAGAGAAAAACACCTGCAGTCGTTACTTGGAATAAAAGCTGCAAAAGAATGTTATATAAAACTTTTCTGTAACAATAAATGACTCGTCAGCTGCAAAAAGTTTCTCAATAAACAATTGTAACAGAATATGCCTGGTGCAAGGTCGACATTATTGCCTTGACTTACAGAGTTTTAGACTTCAAAACAATAACACCATTTCACTTAAACAAACACTCAGTACGCTGATCAAAAAATTCGAGGAAGCTCACACATCAATCAACCTCAATAGCATCAGTATAGAAATACATCTTGATATCAGGCTTGCCTCATTTTAAGAAAAAAACACAACAATCCTGAACAGGTTCAAGAAACCAAGCTTTCAGAAACAATAAACAACAAACAAAAAACAAAGTTACATCCGTACTAGTTAGAACACAAGTTGATTGCGAATTCTTTACATGTCTACAGAACACAAATCAAAACAGATCAGCATCAGCATAAAGGTATTTAATCAATATTATTTCTAACATACTACTTCAAGGAAAACTACAGGACACTTTAGGAGGAATGATACGGCAAGGAGGTTGAATACTTGAACTGATAAATCAGAATAAAGAGGTATAAAATCAATATAATTTTAAACATGTTACTTAATTCAATAAGGAGGTCGAACACTTGAACTGATAGATGGGTCTGAAAGCAAACAAGGAGGCACTATTTGAGCTAATACGTGAAGTGAAAGAGTTTTACCATGCACCCAATATCCTGTTCGCTACATCGGATAAGATCCAAAACAAAGATGATGCCAGTGCATGGTAGACAATTACATCCACGGGCTATTTTCTACACAGACCAATGCCGCCTTACTCAACTTTAGAATTTAGAACTTACACCTAAATTTCTGAATTGCGGCACCATCATAACTAGTATCAACAGGGATCCTAATTTGACCTACAGATAAATCTACATTCTAAGCTAAACCATTCTAGCATCAAGAGAAAGGAAATGCAGACTTAAAAACATTAAAATTGTAACACCGTGTTGTTGCATCAACATTGTGAAATGCCATGTAAGCACTTACCGTAAAAATTTATCTTATCTTGGTAGAAAATGTATATTACTAAGAGTTGAGTTGAGTTGCTTAAGTGACAAGGTAGTTATTTTGGATAAGACCCAAATCTTCTCGTGGGATTAGAGCCAATAGCTCTAACTCATGGGCCTACACATTCCTACTGTATATTGCCCAATAATTGGTGTGAATGTTTATTAAAGACCAAAAGTAGTAAGCCCAATAGCGGTGCGTACGTGTGTTAAAGCCCAAAGTGGCAAGCTCAATAAGCAGCAGAAAAAACCACTTGTTAAGTGTTTGCAAGTGCGGGGGAGTGCAGAGAATAGCTCCATATCTAAAATGAATATGAATTGGGACGTTGATAAATACTAGGAGTTAAATTCCGTCTAGCTAGTCATTTTGGATAATACCCGAATTTTCTTATATTAGGCAACGTATAAGAATCCTACCATGTAAACTAAACTGGTTGATCATCATGAAGCAAAAGCAGTAGCAACTGAACCAAAAAATTTAAACAACAAAGCCAGCGTGTGGCGGTGGAGATGCAATTACTAATAATAACTTGTTTTATGTGTAAATATAACAGGAAAGTTTCGGCCAAAGTGTAAAACATACATGAACTGAAACGTATGCATAGCGATTGCGAAGGAAGAAATGGAGAAAGGCAGAATCAGGAAGCCCAGCTACTAGGAACACACTGCTTTCTCCAGCAACTCCTGCAATTCGCCGCTCTCGAATGCTTCTGTGGAAGTTAATGCATCCCAAGTCAAAATTAGAACGTTTAAACGGCGGGAAGGTTGGTTAAAGAATTTCTAAACAAGAAATATCATTCCTTATTTTTGTTTTTTGCATATTCCTGCCTACTGTACTAAGGGAAGACTACCATCTTAGGTTCAAATTTAGAAGTCTTGCTTACAATGATAATAAAAATAAGAAGACGAAGAAGAAGAAGAATGGAGTTGGGCAAGGAAGAAGACTGACCAACTGTTATGTCACAGCCGCCGAAGAATTCACCGTCGATGTATAATT
The DNA here is from genome assembly GCA_033002965.1 of Piper betle. Taxonomy (NCBI): domain Eukaryota; kingdom Viridiplantae; phylum Streptophyta; class Magnoliopsida; order Piperales; family Piperaceae; genus Piper; species Piper betle. The sequence goes on along the minus strand of JAURVB010013118.1, from coordinate 57,721 downwards.
GGGGAAAGTAGGCCAACTAGAGTACTCTTTCAGACCCTGCCGCAGCATCTCGTTCTCCAGTATATTCAACGTCTCAAAGGGCACGTTAAGAGGAGCGAGTATCTGGACAACCGTGTTGGAGAATCCACACTGGAAATCCTTGGTGCCTTTCATAAAAAGAACAACTTTGTGGGACTCGACAACCTGTCCAGAGTAGACTTCAGCTCCGACGTCAGAGCTGTACCAGGTCATAAACAAACAGATGCAGCTAATGGTAAGAGATTGAACAATCAAAAAAATCGGGGGTTGAACAAGACATGTATTAGTAAGGCGGGGTGAAGAAGAATGAGTAGAAATTCAAAAAAAAAAAAAAAAAAGAACCTGCGAAGCATCGAACGGAAAGGCGAACCCGGTTGGGGGTGGCACCGGGGACAAGAGCGGTGGCCGGGGACGGCCAGGGGCGTGGAAGATGGAGGGCGTGGGAAGGAGATGGAAGCGAGAGAAGGCGAGGCTGGAAGGTGGGGGTGAGGGGGAAGAGAAACGGGGAGGGAAGGTGGTTGAAGCGAGCGTGGACGCCATGGCCGTGCAGTTGGCTTCTTTGCACGCTCGATTTCAGAAGGAGGCTTTCCTGCCCCCTCAACGTTGGGTGGTTGACTACTTACCGGGTCCGCATATGCTCCTCTGACATATCCGATTATTTGTTGTACCGGGTCCGCACATGCTTCTCTCACATTTCCGATTATTTGTTGTCTTGTCCCTCGTTCCTGCTCAACAATGGACAAAGAGTGTTGCAACAACCAATAGTTTGTTGTTCTTGTTTGGAGATAAACATGTACTGCACTTACAATTTATTGATAAAATATAACGATCGAATTATCTCTCTCTTTTCCCGCTTAGTTTGCCGTTTCAAGTGGATTGGAAGCCAACAGGATGACACTCCATGACCAACAAGTAGTTTTACAAAAGAAAATACGTACTGGACTTCTGAAAAAAGACACGACGGCTCTGCGTTTGGTTCTCCTTCCTTTTTAAAAAATCTTCCTCATAGTTTGAGAACGTACATTTACATAAAGCACAACTGTTAAGAGTTTTTGTTTAAAAAAAAGAAAGAAAGAAATAGAGATCAATGATTTGTGAGGCATCCGATAAAAAAAGAGCTCTGAGGCATCGCAAAGTTTGCAATAATTCTCTTCCGATACCAAAGTTTGCAGTAATTCTCTTCCCATGTCCAACTGCAAACACCAAACACCTACCAGTGATTTGTCTACCTCAAATATACGAGACATCTCATTAAATCTTCGTTGGCAGCAGAGAGGCAGACAAAGCAGAAGCCTCGGCTATCAAGGATATAGGTTGGCAAGCCTGCAAGCATGCCTCTATATCAAAAGGATTCAATTTATTGCCGTCAAAGATAAGATTTAGCCCGGCGCAAAACCACTTCTATGCGGTCGGCATCATGTGATGGTTCCGGCTTACTTGACCCTGTTGATGGGCTTCTTCCACTGTCCTTGTGGCAACTTCATACACCGGACTTAGTGCATAAGACCAACGAAAATATAAATCTCAAATTCAGTTATCTATCATTTAAGGTATACACAATTCGCGGAACTCAGATCATCGATAGGGTGAATTCCACCAGTTCATAAAAATTGTGTTAAAACAATTAGCACTCTAATAGGTTTGCAGAAATTTTACTCGAAGAGGCAGCTACCAATCATAGAAGTACTATCTAAAGAAAAGACTAATAGGCAGAGCTTTATTGGAGTTAAAACTCTTGGCGTAATTTCGAACAAAGGTTTGAACGATGGAGGACTAGGCATTGAACCAAGAAGTAAAGCTCCTACTTGACGTGATAATCGAATATATTTGAAATATAAAAAACTGAACCTCCACTTATTATGTTTCAGCATATTTTACCATTCTTAATCCAAAAAATGTCATGATCTTCTGTTTATTTTTGGCAGAATTATAAGGTTCCGTTCCCCGATGAATTATTTTAGGTGTTATTATTATTTTTCGTCAAATTATAGTGCTCATTGTTTGTCTAGTCCAATATTGAGGGAAACAAAGTACCTGAGAATGCTCCCATCAAGCTCAAAACTTCGGTTCTGGAACGATTCCCATTTTCAAGTTTAAGTCTTTGGTTCTCGGATAGGGCTCCAGATATCGGACTAGAAGGCTCCATGTGCAGATTCCATCTTCCACCAGCATAATTTACCGGTTGGCAAGAAGATTCTTTAGATTGATGCTCAGACTGGTATAAGAGCTTTGCAGTTGGACTAGTGGGTAGATACTCAGCACAAATTTCCCTTAGCCGTTTTCTTAAGCTATGCATTGCATCATAGTGCTCAGTAAGTGAAGCAGCCTGAAATAACTGTGACACGACAATCCTGTCACAGATTTGCTGGCACAATTTTATAACCTGTAGTCCATAACTCTATTTTAGACGATATATCATCCAATACTGAATTTATTTTGGAAGTTTCTTCGACTGATAGTTCCATTTTCTTCCCAATATTGAGGACAGAGCCATCAAAATTTCTCAGGGGCAGCGGAATATCCATTGTTACTGTTTTACCAGACTCACTCAGGTCATATTTACTCAGAGGTTGCACAAGAACAGCAGAATATTTGAGAAGCGAATTTAAACAGTGCAGCAGTATGTTTTCATTGACTAGGTTGCCTTCAAACTTGCCTCCTAATCCTCCAATCGTGGATTCATCCCAAGACCATATTAACGCTTTCGTACAACCAGCTAAGGGTACAGGAAGAGAGCGTAAACATTGGCCTTTCATTAGAACAACGGAGAGTGGACCTTTACCAGTGGTTGAGTAAAGTACTAGTTTCATCCAAGGCGTCATAGAAGAATATTATGGATGACCAAAATGAATTGGACCCAAAGGCCCAGGTAAGACTGAAGAAGAAGGAAGAGGAACCATAGACACTATAATATCATAATCTCGGTGATATAGGCACTCCAATGTTGCAGGGGTTAAAGCAGCCAAACTTTCACATCGAAGAACATTCACAAGAAATTTCTTCCAGTTTGTGTTCTTGCCGTTCTTAAACCCATCGGAAGTTTGAAGGCCTCATCAACAGGCAACTCAATGTCTCCTTTTAAGACTACTTCATCCAAACTTTTAGGATTCTTGATCAAAGATGCATCAGTAATAGAGTTCTGGAGTCAGATTTAGTTTTTTCAAGTGAATGGTTAATTACATCGCCCACAGAGATACCAGCAAAGTTTTCAGCCCATGCAGATTTTGTTTTCTGCTCATCACTAATATCAGTGGTATAACTCTCTAGATCCACATTACCACTAACCTCATTATTATTAAGTGGTCTCGCTTCTGATACATCAGAAGAGTTGTCAGATTGTGTTGTATGGGAACTCATTTTCTCTAAAGATTTCTTCATTTCTTGGGCCACCGAACCACCTGATTTCAGACACTCAAGCACATATCTCAAGCTATGTGCATGGTTAGCAAATTCCTACAACTCACCCTTAAACTTTTTACCGTAAAAAATAGTGAGATCCTTGCACAGTTCCGAGATACTGGTATCTCCTAGCTTCCCTGCTTCATACAAAGTCACTGCATGGGATTTCAGTCCTGGTACAGAAAAATCCAAAATCTAAGGATGCTTTAGCCAATAGAATTTCAAATTTCACGGAATCATACCACGGGAAAGTGAGCCCATCATGAGATAGGATGTTATATTAGGATCAACTACAAAGGCGAGCCTGGTAACTCCCTCGCAAGAAGCGTCTGGACCAGTGGCTGCAGAGGAACTTCCATCCAAGGGGGCATTTGCAGATCCAATGCTAACATAGAAATGAATGATATAATTGAACGAAAGCATTGTGCGAATGTTTTATTTAATATTTATATTGTTTATGATTGACGGGGTGGCCCATAATTTACTTTCATAGATGTTTGTCCGTTTTATTTTAAGATTTATTTATTTTTATCTTGATTGATTGGTTTAATATGATTTGGTTGGCATAACATTCATGTATTATCACGATAGGTTCCTAACATTTTATTCATTAATCGTAATAATTATCTTTTATTTTAAGATGTCGAGAATAGGATCATTCGGGTTAAAGTCATTGCCATATTATATATTTATGGCTGAGAACATTTACTTGTTCAAGCTTATTTTGTGTTTGATTATGATATGAGTTGAGCCAATCCAAGCTGGGCAAAATAGCTTGGCATGATTATACCATGATAAAGTGATAAGTAGCAAGTACCTAATATTTAGCGGTAATTAATAAATAATTTTAAGTATTCATTAATAAGTGGTTTATAACTCCTATATATTAGTTATTACTAATTAATTAAACAAATAACTAGTTACTATGATTATGACATGTATATTTTCGTAATTTAATCTTAGTAAATGTGATAAGTTATATTTAATATATTTTATTATGAAAAATAATAATTTATTATAAACATTAGGTATTACTATTATTAAATAAGTTGAATAGTTAATAATTAAGCAACATATTAAGTACTATTAATATTTTTTGGTAAATATTGATGACTTTATAAGAGTTATTTACTCATATTAAAAACTTAGATTTAAAAAATAATATACACATTAAGTCAAGCCGAGTATTTTATCGAGTTTAACCACATCAAGTTCAAGTTTCGAGCTAAATTGAGTTAAACACTTCTTAGTTCAATCTTTATTTATAGCTCAACGAGTTACTTATTTCAAATTGAGTATTTTTTAGAACATAAAATTTACGAATACGAGCTCAATTCGAACCGAGTCGAATATAAAATGATCGCGAGCTGGTTTAGCTTATTTACATCCTTAGCATTTGGGGCTCCAATTTACAATTAAAATAAGATGTCTGTGATGTAAAAAATGGGTAATATCAAGTCCCCAATATGGAAAAAGCTGGAGCGGGGGAGCGGGGATGTATATTCCATTCTATTCTACTACTATTATTATTACAGGGTCGACCCGTTTTCTCTCCATCGCTAAAAAAAACTGTCGCTGTTTGCTAATTAAAAGCTCCCTCCTCCACCAATCATCGATTCATCGTGCAATGCACGTCCCTTCTTTGTCATCGCTTCCTCCTTTGACTCTAAAACAATACAATTGTTACAGCCTTTCAATATTCCATTTTGTTTATCTTCTAGTGCCTTTGATAAAGAAACGAATTCTATTCTTAATCCAACAGGTCAACAAACTGGGCGGTCGAGGCTTATTACTACGCATCGCTTTTCAAAGAAAACTGTCCCCGACTTACTCCTGGGTTGCAGAGCAATCGTATGAATCTTAGTATTTTGTTATTGCACGTTTCCTGGTCATTTGCACCCGTTTCAAGCATTCATGGAAATCGCATATCTGACTCCATTCCAATCCGGTGTCAAACGATAAGCCTTTCACCTGCAATTCCTAACGACCAGACATGTAAAACTGCCAGAAGCTCAATGTTTTCAGAGGTTTCAAACATTTTTGCCCAACGAAAAGTATGAATTGAACATTCTATCAAAGCATTTTCATCTATCAAGCCAGCTTCTCTAGTTTTGAGGTTGCAAACTGCAACTGCAGACATAATTTTCAACACAATCTAATTTCAACAAATGCCAGCAAAAAGACCCAGGCCTAGTTTACTTCTCAGAAACCTATTTTAAACACGCACAATGCAATGTATGGAGCTATCTTTACAACTTCAACAAAAGGTACACTAATGAGTTGTTCTACCAGCCATTGGAGCTATCTTACAAAAAACAACTTTGATTACACAACATTCAGGCCTGTGAAAAGCTTCCTCGTAGAAGTTGTCTCAAAATAATCCAAGGCCAGAATGTGCAACACATATTCATGATCCTAGTGTCGAATGCAAGCTGTTGCACAAGAAATAAAAAGAAACAGACAATCACATAAAAGAATTAGAAAGAAGCAAATTAATGCGGGAAAAAACTATTCTGACATTTTTGTTAGTCTAAAGATAACTTTGGGCTGGTTTTTGAAGCATCAGGAAGCATCTTCTTCTTCTTCCACCCGCTATGGAAAAGCTCATCTGAAAAAAAAAACAGCTATGCCATTGTAATGAGCAATTATATGGATCTAGTGTCAGGGTACATAACACCAACCTTCTATAGAGAACCTTTACATCCTCCCGAATATTAGGGCTTTCTATAAACATATCACCGCAGGAATCTGTCTCAACCTCTTCTATGGCAAAATCATGAGTTCCAGAAAACTGGCTCCACTCAAACCACAATTTTGAAATTAAATCCTTGCAGAAAGAAGTTTGATGGTCCTTCTCTTCTGGTGAATCAGCAGCAACTAGTCGATAGGTATAGACTTTTTTGAGTTGGCCAGGACGAAATGCCCGGCCAATAGCTTGTCTAGTCACAGATGGGTTCAAATGAACATCTAAAATGATAATACGTGATGCCCCTACCAAAGATATACCTTCGCCACAAGCTTTAATAGACCCAAAAAGAACTCTAGAGTCAGAGGATGTGTTAAACTTGTCCATAGATGTCTCTCTGTCTTCTGGACTCGAGTCACCTGAAATTATGAACATTTCTTTGCCCAATGTCCAGCCTCGTACTATAGCCAGAATCCTCTCTAAAAATTTTAAAGGAAGCAGATACTGGCTGAAAACCAACACCTTCTCATTTGCAGACTCTGCCAGACTCAATACTTTAAGAAAAAATCTAGTTTTGACTCCGTCTTTTAAATTTATCTTATCAATCATCAGGTCAAGCTTGTCATCACCAAGAAGGTAGGAACCCTTTTCTCCTGTATATTTCTCTGAGACGTCCTTCAACTCTGGATGCATATAGACAGCGGATCCAACTGAAATCCTTTTAAACTTTTCCAGCTTTTTCAAGCCCTCAATAAGATTCTTCTGTTTGTCAGTAAGCTTAAGCACCACAGTGAAATCAACTAGCCCCGGTAACTCCTCCAAGAAGTCACCTTTATAATAATGGAGGACATTGCAAGTCATCTCACGAAGATCATTTATCACTGCTGCCTTTCTTTTAAAATCTTCATCCTTCTGCAATGTTTCTTCAACCAAATCGAAAAAAGCAGTATTTGTTCCTATTTTCACAAACTTTCTGCTCCCGCCAGAAATCTGAACTTTACTCAAAATTCTCTTTACAATGGCACGGCAATCATCTGTTTTCAAAAATTTTGGGCGCACAAGATTTAGAATATTAAAAACTTCTTTGACATGATTTTGAAATATGGTACCCGATAAAACCACTTTACGTGGAGTCTGCACTTTTGAGAGCGTATAAAGGACATTAGTATTCTCATTTCTTGGTGTGTGCCCTTCATCCAAAATAAGGAGGCTGGGCACCTTCAGAAGCTTCTCTTGGCATTCAGCTTCAACCGTGTTGGTGGCTGTCTCACACAAAATGGAAGAAAACTGCTTGTACCCAAGAAACAGAACACTCTTCTGATTCAACCAATTGTTCAGAACTTCCAATTGTTGTGCTCTATTACTTGCCAAATACAAGTCAAAGAGAGGGACATCTTCAATTTGCCATCTCTGAAACTCTTTTTTCCATGTCGACAAAATTCCTTTTGGGAGTACTACCATAGGTTTTGCAAGTGGAAACTTTGCCAAGAAGCTCTGAATAAAGCTTATGATCAAGAAAGTCTTGCCCGATCCAGGAGCATGTGCTAAAATGCAACCCCCAGGGTTCTCTGCCACAAGATTCTTCACCAAGAACTTAAAACCTTCAAATTGGTGAGGTTTCATCTGCTTCCTGTGCCTTGGGTGAATAGACACTTCACAAGTGAAGTCATGTGTAATATCGCCTATGCCAGAGAATGATGACACATCAATCTCATCAGTTGCTTTACCACTGCGAAGCTCAGATGCATAAGTTCTTGTACTCCTTGTTTCCTATTACAAAAAAAGAAGACCACAATGACTAGAACTGGAAATATAATCAAAAAATGAAAATAGAATAAGGCGGAAATTTAATCAACATTGAATACAGGATGCATCTCAAAGTATAATTAGCTCACAAGTAATTATTTAGTTTCAAAATGTAAAATAAATAGAGTGAAAATTAAGCCTCAAGCATCACATGGATTGTACACAGTAAAATAAGCAAATGTTTAGCCTTCGGGTTTGAGACAACTCAATAAAGAAGTAGGCTTAACTTCAGCACAAACTCCGATGAGGATGTAGAACATTCCCATTGATGACACTCAACAAAATAAAATAATAGCATGGCAATATTATTCTAGCCATCAAAACTTGCATCATTATTACAATCATTATCCACCTGGTCCCACATAATTAAGTTTGCATTCAAATTGACAGTTTAACATTGTTGTAGTCAAACCAATCTAAGGACTCTGGTAGGAATAAAACAGGAGCAAGAGTAAATTTTAGGTAGTAAAGGTCTTTTGCTAAAAGCTAAAACTGTAAAAAAGAGGATTGTAGATGTTTATTTGGAGGGCAGGGTCGTCTCACTATTGTGGTTTCTCACCATGCCACATGACTTATTATCACATTGGATGTCATGTTGGCTGAGATATCAAGATATTTAGAAAAAACTGCTATGATTTTGTAAGACGAAAATGGTTATTCTATAACTTTTTAATGCGCAGGCATCAAGGAACAACAATGTGCATATAATGGTGAGATAGAACTTTTTTTTTTAAAAGAACAAGAATATGCTAAGCTTCTTCTTCCTCCTCCTGGTACCCAAGGAGTGTTGGGGGTATGAACCCTAGACTAGGATCCATACACTTACAAATGGCAAATTTTTTTATGACCGGCAATGCTTGAAAAAATATCTTACAAACATAGCTTATAATTATAAATCAATTAATATTAACAACATAGCTAATGAACAACAATTTACATTAACCTAATATGATTACCAGCTTACAAAATTAACATAAATCAATTAATATCGATAAGCAATTAATAATCCATCAAGCAAATTCCTTACGAAAAAAATCCAGCAAGCAAGAGTTATGATTCACTCAAACACTTAACAAAGGCTAGAATAGCAAACAGCACGTAAGATAAATGGGCTTGGTAAATCATTGTTATACGGGCCTAAACAAGGTGAGCAAATAAACTAAATTGATTTCCAGCAGTATTTTTGCCAGAGGTAGGTGATACATCCAAAATTGATTTCGCTGGCCAATATAGCGCCAATATAGCTGCAGCAACCTGTCAGAACCAATATCCGATTGATATCTGGCCAAGATGGCAAACCATACTTGCTTACCAAAGAAATTACTCATGTCAACATATTTGCCTTGCCGATACCCAATATCTTCTAGAGTTCTACAAATCTTCGTAGAAAGTCAAAACCATGTGCTACACATAAACTCAACCTAATGAAAAATCAAACCTGCTACTAACTGAACTCAACAAACCCACTCAGATTTCCAGACATAAATAATTTTGACTTGAGCTTTGCCGTCTCTAATGCAAGAAACCTAATTAAAATGGCCAATAGAAATTCATCATAGAATAAAAAGAAATAACATCCATGTTTCCAACCACATTTACCTGGAAAAAAGTGGATAATGCTGATACAAAATCAGAAGATAGACGAAAAACAGCACAAAAGGCAACCCACTTAGTATAAACCATCAGAAGATAGTCCACGCATATAAACTACCGAGCACTTCATTAAGGGATATTACGAGCCAGAAGTATCTTCATAGAAAATGAACAATTTAACATGCAAAACTTAATCATAAATCACTGAGATTTAGAAGGACATTCATCTCATTAGTCCAAGTTGCCACAACTTATGTAAGCATAATCTTCATCTACTGAAGAGAATTTTATCTTTTGAGTTTACCAATGGATGTAGCTGCTACAATAATAATCGAAACATTAACACTCATAATAAAAGGTTCTGGTGAAAATTTAGCAGAGAACTCCACTATCACACTCATAGATGAGTGCAAAACAAATGCAAAGAAAGAAAGTTGTGTTAGCTGTTACATTCTATCAAATGCAAATTGCACCAACAGTGAGGTAAATAGAACAGAAATTACAAATCAATTTTTCAGCAACGTATAGCACCTTTTTCCATTGGTAATCGATTAATGCTTCTATGCTTTTCTGAATTACTCCACATAGCTGACAGACATAGCCCAGATCATCTTTAAGAACACAAGAATGCTCACACTCCGATTCAGCATTTTTGATATTAACCAAATTGTCCAAATCAGCACCCTAAGTTCACAAGAAAAGAATTTTCTCATTTATTATATTTAGATGCAAGAAGAAACAAAGAGTTACGAGCCAAATTCTGATGCATCACCTAACAGCATTATAACACTGCTTTCTAGCATTCTACGCAGAAAATTCTCAGAAAACAAGAAATACTAGAACTAGTAACAAAAAGGTGTATCACCTGCAAATTAAGTTTAAATGATGTGCTTTGAAAAAAAGAGAGGGTTAAATGATGGGTGAGCAAAACCCTTTAGAAGTACATTTCAACTCCGCGAGTAACAGAAAAGTAAAAGCTGTTGTTCTATCCTATAACTTTTCCATTAAACTCCCAAACCTCAGTTTTCTGCCCAATAACATTTCATTTAAGATAGAAATTACCTTTGAACACTCCAATGCAAGGTTCATTTCCCTCCACATGTCTTGCAAGCCATCCTCATCTGAACAGTTTTTGCATGTTTCTTCCATTAACCCCACATCATTGGGTATAAGGAGTTTTGAAGTAACCCCGTCCTTCACATTATCCTCTTCAACTTTTTCACCATCACATATTTTATCCTTCTGTTCGCCAGAGTCAGAGCATCTCAAATATTTTTCCTGAAGATTAAAAGCATCAAATTTTTGATCAATGAGCTATCATATATAACAGAAATTATGTTCATAATTGCACTTAAAAATCTCACTTTCTATTCTTAAGAGAACTTATTTCAGCAAGAACATACTTTTGATGCTGCAACAGAAGAATTGTTGCCCAGAACAACCTTCTGGTAAAGGTAAGAAGAATTCCATTGCGCACTGGATAATATGTGGTTCTTCATATTAAGTTTTTGAAGTGGGTCTGTTTCTGGAGCATTGTCCAGGAATTGCTTCAGCATAAATGGTGTAGAACTCGGGTTAGTAGATTCACTTAACAAATATGTAGCAGGTTGGATTTCTCCTTGTATTTTACCATGATCATCGTCAGAGTCAATATCAATAATGGGTAGGTTATCATACTTTGTACCACTATCACCGCCAACTGAATATATATTGCCATAAGCTGAATCATGGCCCTCCTCCTTATCGGCAATGTGACACTGGCTAGGATAATAATTCTATCATTCACAAAAGCAAAGTCAGTTCAACCTTAAGGAGGTACCATGGTTAAAGGGGAAAAAAAACATAACAAAACAAAAACAAAAATGAAGAAGATGATTGACAATACCATTAAGAAAGGAATTAAAGGCTTACGATGCGATCGTGACATGATGGATAATTTACACAAAGTAATTTCAACATCTCATCCCTTCTAGCGCAAAGAGATTCAATATCTTGAGTGACACTACCGTACTTTCCACTTTCAAGAAATTCGATCAGATTGCGCAGAGAAAATGGATCAGAGTAATCTACAATTCCATCAAAGCTTGCTGCAGTCTTCCTTGTGTAGTTAGGATTTGCAGGGAACATGTTTTCCCCAAAATACAATCTTGGCCTCTTGCACTCCCTGCTCAACTCTGGTCGCATGCGCAACAGAATACCTCCTTTAGTTTCTAAGCGTAAAGCCTTACCTTTCAATTTCCCCCTCCCTTTTTTCGAAAAAAAAACAGAAATGACTGCAATAGATTTGGTTGCATTGTTTTGGAGCCAATTCATTGAAAAAAATATAAAATTATAACAGTAACGGTTAAAAAAACGTATTTGGCAAATATAATAGGAAGATATGAAATAGTCAAGGCACTTTAAAAACCTTCTATTTGGTTGCATTGTTTTGAGCCAATTCAATACAAGGTTAGAACAATATCGGCTAAAAAACGTCTGTGACAAAACATGGGCAAAATATGAAATAGTAGAGGTACTCCTTTTGATAAAAACCTTTTTCATATTTAAAAACCTTCACATCAGGGAAAAAATAATTTTTAAAAGATTCTTTTATTTTTTCAAATGCTTGAACAAAACCTCCTCTGATAAAAAAAACCACCCAACCCTCTTTTGAGAGCTCTTCACACTTTATAGTTATAATAGATCAGAAAATTTGCATATAAAATTGGCTACAACAACCACAACCAAACGCCCTAAAACATGAATCATAGGGAAAGCATGGCATGCCGTTTGCAACTAGAGGGAAGGATTGATGGCTCATAACTACATATCATCCCGACGAATTCAAATGTAAGAGAGACAAACTGTTCTAAAGCAACTAGCATTGTAAGCCTGAGAATTAGAAAACCCAATCTTCACAACCGGATTCATGAAATGAAAAGACGGAAAAGTAAAAGCCAAAATCAACAAATCAGACTCAGGAAACCAAAGAAGGAAACGAAAGGAAAGAATTTTTTTAATAAAAAAAGAAAACCTTACAAACCCAATGTGAGTTTCTAGAATCGATTTTCCTGGCATGCGTAATGGACAATTTTTTTTTTAAAGAAAAAATAACAGAAGAATGAGAAGATAGAGGGAAAGGGGAGAAAGAAGAAAAAAAGAAAAAGATGGTTGATGACCAGGATTGCAATGGCCATTGCCACTGGAGAAGCGACCGAGCTCCGGCCTGCTACGACGACGGTCATGGAGCTCCATTGCCGCGACCTCACCTGCAAGCGTAGCGCCCCTCCTTTGCTTTTCCTTCCAACCAAGTCATCGCAAGTCCCAGCTGCAGACGCTTATGTCACCCCCGCACACACACCAACTCCCACAACTCAAAACACGTAGTAACTCACATCACAAGGGGGGGGCACTACGAGCCAAGCAGTAGTGAATAGTTGTTGGTATTGCAATGCCATCAAAACAAGAAAGAGTATAGTATTATAGAATAGAGGCGAGGGGACGACAGACAAGGGGATGGGACTTAGGGAGGAGATCCTCCAATCCTTGGCCTTTGTCCTCTGCATGTTGCCAGCCCCTTGCCCTTGGCAATTTTCCTGGGCATGCCCATTTGTTTGCTTCTCTTCCCTTTTTGCAGAGATGAAACCCCCACCCCCACCCCCAATCCCCACCCCTGATAATATGTAAAGAATTACATTCCACTTCGCGTGTTGCTTGCTTGTGTGTGGCTCCACGCTCTCCTACTTAGCAAGTTGTAATTTTTTCAAAGAAAGTGCTTTTAAAGGTTGCATCCTCATCCTTTCCATCATTAGGAGACAATTTATGTTATAAAATTTAAGATGCTTCTCGGGGATTCCATGTTTGATAACAAATATATTAAACTCGTGGGGTGTTGACTTTTCACGGAAGATTAGATGCTAACCGAGTCGTAGGGTTTTGTTAGTAATAATTTTTTTAGTATAAGAGTGAAAAAAGAGTTTTTTAGTCAAATATAATTCAATGATTCACGGGGTCCAATTTAATAATTTAATTTAATCACCTATAATCATTAATCACTTTAAAGGGGTTTTTTTTCACTCTTTCGACTTGTACTTGATTTTAGCCCTGTGAGTCCCTTAACACTTATTTAATTTATAGTTAAAATTAAAATTATTATTATTATTACTATTTATTATAAAAAACATTGAATTATAATTTTACTTAAATTAAGAATTTGAAAAATATTAATAAATTTTGATTTATTTATACTTATACTGTCATATTAAAATTGAAGTTTGTCACTTAATAATATATGCTTAATTTAAATTTTATATATTTTATAGATTTATTTATTTACATATTGTTATTGATTATTAAAATTTAATAAATATTCATTATTTTTATTTACAATAATATAATAAGAATTTTAAAATTAATATTATATATTCTTAATAAATATTTTTAATAAATTTTAAATATACCCCCGCACATTGCGCACATTTTTTTACCACTTATATGAATAGTTCAAATTAAAACTCTATTTTAAGGGGATTCTAATCCTAGCCATCTATACTTATGGCTAAGATAGGTGTCTTAATTAATCACAATGACGACACCGTCAGATTACCTTCTGCCCTTTCAAATTTGGTGTTCTTAATTTTTATAAACTAATAATGTTAAAATGATTTTTCATAAATAGGCATTAAATATAAATTGAATTTAATGAATCAAATTTCAATTTTTTATATTAGCCATCAATTTTAATTTTATATTTTTTTCAAGATAGCATAGAATAGAAATATATTATCTTTAAATAATTTTGAATATAATAATTTTTATCAAACCTCTCCCTTAGTTAACATAAATAATAGAACTGATCTGCAATTACTTGTTATGATTGCGTGCGTTTCCACCGTCAAAATCAACAGGACTGATTTGATTATCGACACTTCACGCGTGTGTGCGTGGGGTTTTTTTTGAAACATGCGAAAGTTACAAAAGGAGTTGCCTTGCCTTTGAGCTAGTTTGGCAAAGGTACGAGCTAAGACGTTCTGTGATGTAGGGATCCACATAATTTTAACAGACAACTTACAAACCAAGTCTTTTAACAAAAGCAGCAAAAGAGCCGAGACAAGAGTCCATGTACATGTAGTAGGAGTAGGAGGACGCATTGAGAGAGTGGCGGTGGCATCGTCAGGGTGGAAGATCTGGCGAATTTTGCATCCATTCCAAGATGGTCTATTCTTGTATACTAAGGAAGAAACAGTAAGTGAAAGAAGAGTCTGGTACCTTGGGTGTTGATTCGTGGAGTAAAGTTTGGAGCAAAAGGTACCCAGGGATCAAGTCCCATGGCAATACGAACTCCATCACCGAGGCGCCAAATACAATCACCTTGAAGATGCTTAACACCAGAAAGGATGCCCATTCTTAAGCATTGTGGAAGAACGAGTAGGAGTGGAAGACCACCAATTAGAAGAATACCCATATTTAACCTGAAGAATTTGGGAGATGAGAGCATTGGGCTCAGCAATTAGTCGCCGGACCAGTTTAGTGAGAAGCCGAGATTCATGGTTGAGAGGTTACTTATCCCAATCCCACCATGACTCTTGGTTAGACAAATGTCATTCCATTTAAGAAGCCTGCAGAACTTGGAGCCAGATTTACCCAACCAGAATTGTGCTTGTTTTGGGTTGCTACTTTTGATGATTTTCCGCGGAACTCTGTAGCAACTCATAGTATAGTTGGCAATGACATCGAAAACAGTTTGTGTTAACAAGGATCGGCCAGCAAGAGAAATATTACTACGTCTCCAACCATCAATTTTCTTTTCAACCTTCAGGAGGAGGGGCTTAAACCATTCTGTTGTATTCCTAACCCAGAATACTTGGGGGAAAGAATGTTTATTAGTAATAGTCATTCAACACGGTCGAAGGTTTTAGAAAGATCAAGCTTGACTGCACAATAGTGATTTCTCTTCTTGTTTGACTGAGTAGCTTTAAAAGATTCCGTGACAATAGCAACGTTGTCAATTATCTGTCGTCCTCAATAAAAGCAGATTGATAGTGGCTAATAACATTGGAAAGAATAGCCTTGAATCTGCAGCCATGCACCCATTGAACTTTGGCTTTGCAATGATCTTATAAGTTTCACTGCAAAGCCCAACTGGCCTGTAGTCCTATCGGGTGTTTGAGCTCCAATATATTTAGGAACAGGAAGCACATAAGTGCGGTTAAATGAACCCAACTTTTGTTGTCCAATGAAAAGCCCCCGATGAAAGAGCAGAGTTTTTTTTTGGCGAGGACAAATGTCTGGGTGACTTTTGACTCAATACTCACATCTCAACCTCTCACTACCGCCGAGTAAAGGTAAATTAGACTTTCCTTATTCTTATCGATATATCTTATATATCAATAAACAGCATTCGGCCTGTTTCTACTTTTTTCAAAAGAAACAGCATTCCTATTTTCTATATATAAACAAACCAACTTCACACCCCATTCGTTCGCTACCTGTTCTGGCCTTAGTTTGGTACACACGAAACTAATTAAGTGCTTTTCTCCCCCTTAAGTTAGCTGCCTAATATTCGTGCTTGGATGAACAAGCTCTCGGTGTACCAACAAGTGTGCAAGTCATTAGTGTTGAATAAAAATTTTAACTTTAACTAAATTATACATATGATAAAACCATCATCAATAAAACCTTTCTTTAGATTAAATCATCAAAAAAATAAAATTTAATTATGGAAGCGTACCTGAATCCATAATAGTAAAACAATTCTTCACTTTTTTAGGTTTTGATCTTCCAAATTCAGCACCAGTTCTCCAAAGCTAGAGTTCCTAGATGATAGGATACCAGAAAAGAAAACCTACGGTGTGAATTCGGGGACCATAACCGTATTTATTTGTATAATCGTATTTATCCTTATCTTTCATAATTCCAATTTAACCCATCATAAATTAGAGATTACGAAAACGGTATCTACACATATTTATCCATACTCATCTTAAATATATGGTATCTCCACATATTTATCTTAAATATTAATGACCCATTAACCTTAACTTTAATAGATCAATTTAATTTAGGCCCAAACCTTATTAATAGCATATGATACAATTATATACTTGTATATATATATATAAATAATAATGTCCAAAATCTAACAATCTCCCACTTGGACTATATATATAAAGATAATTGTATATTACCTTATGAGCTCCAAAATAACATACTTTATTATTCCAAAATAACAATTTTGTCCATTAATTAATGTTAATATAGGATCAAGGCGATTTTTGTTACATTTATCGTAACTAAACCCATCCATGGTCACATACATCAACATAATTAAATGACATAGATCAAGTATGGATGTGTAGCATGAAAATTACATGTAATTTGATCTGAACATGCCTATTTTCAACTGGTCCAACCTTATGAGATCACCAAAATAGAGTGAAACATAAACCAAATACCTTAACAAAACAAACTCCCACTAAAGTAACATATCATCAAATGATACAACACCCAGATGAGCAACATGCTCATGAAAGACCTTGGGCGGTAAACTTTTAGTAAGTGGATCCACAACTATAGAGTTTGTCCCAATATGCTCTATAGAGACTTTATCGAAACTTTATCACTCTAAACTCTTTCTTTCACAACAAGGAACTTGATCTCTATATGTTTTGATTTAGATGAGCTCCTGTTGTTATTTGAATATGATACTGCAAACTGATTGTCACAAAATAACTTAAGTGGTCTTTCAATATTATCAATAATGCGCAGCCCTGTGATAAAATTCTGCAACCATATTCCATGATTGGATGCCTCATAACAAGCTTATGAATTCAGCTGCCATGGTGGAAGAAGCTATGAGTGTCTGCTTAGCACTCTTCCAAGAAATAGCTCCTCTAGCAAGCAGGTAGACATAGCTTGACATCCACCAAAATCAGAATCAGAATACCCAATGATCTCAAGTTGATCTGACTTCCGATAGGTAAGCATGTAATGTTTTGTTCTCTGAAGATACCTTATGACTCTTTTGGCTGCTATCTAGTGATCCAATCCCAGATTACTTAAATATCTGCCCAACATTCCAACAATATACGCAATATCTGGACGCGTACATACTTGAGCATACATAAGACTTCCTACTGCTGAAGCATAGGGAATCTTTTGCATTTCATTTCCTTCTATGTCATTTTTAAGGCACTGATTGAGACTGAATTTATCTCCTTTAGAAACAGGGGTATCTCCTGGTTTACAACCTTGCATGCCAAATCTCTTAAGCACTTTTTTCTATATAGGTCTTTTGTGATAATCCAAGTATACATCGAGAACGATCTCGATGTATTTGAATTCCTAATACAAAAGACGCATTTCCAAGATCTTTCATTTCAAATTTCTTTGATAAAAAAACTCTTGGTTTCGTGCAAGAACCTTATATCATTACTGGCAAGCAATATATCATCAACATATAAAACCAGAAAAATATACTTACTCCCACTAAACTTATGGTATATACAATCATCAATAACATTCATCTCAAAACCAAACGAGAGAATCACTTGATGAAATTTGTGATACCATTGACGAGAAGCCTGTTTAAGTCCATAGATGGATTTCTTTAATTTGCAAACCATATTCTTTGAATCTCCCGATACAAAGTTTTCTAGTTGCACCATATAAATTGTTTCATCAATGTCACCATTTAGAAACACAGTCTTTACATCCATCTGATGTAACTCAGGGTCAAAGTGTGCCACTAATGCAATAATTATTCTGAATGAGTCTTTCGATGAAACTGGAGAGAAAGTCTCATTATAATCGATGCCTTCCTTTTGAGTAAAGCCCTTTGCAACAAGACGAGCCTTATATCTTTCTACATCACCTTTCGAATCCCTCTTGGTTTTAAATATCCATTTACAACCAAGAGGTTTCGCACCTTCAGGCAATGGAACAAGATCCCAAACGTCATTAGCTTTCATGGACTTCATCTCTTCATTCATGGCATCAATCCACTTTTGAGAATTAGAACTCTTCATGGCTTGATGAAAGTTGATTGGATCATCTTCCACCATTCCAGTGTTATCCTCATGTTCTTGGAGAAAGATGATATAATCATCTAAAATTGCATTTCTCTTTTCTCTTCTGGATCTCCTCAATGGCATTTGCTCTTGAGGTTGTTGAGTTTGCTCTTCAGGTATAACTTGATTAGGGAGATTCTCGACATTGTCTTGTAATTCTGATATTGTTTCTTGAACAACATCAGGAATATAATCCTGATCCTGATTATTGTCAAGAACAATCATGGGAAGAGAATCAGATTCTTCTTCAAAGACAAAGTCTCTAACTTCATTTCCCCTCCAAACTCAATATCCTCAAAGAACTGGGCATTTCCCGTCTCAAAGAATGACCTTATTATGGGATCATAAAACTTATACCCTCTAGACCGTTCAGAGTACCCAACAAAATAACTGCTAACTATTCTTGAGTCCAGTTTCCTTTCATTTGGCCTATAAGGCCTTGCCTCAGCTGGACAACCCCAAATGCGTAAATGCTTAATACTGAGTTTTTTTTTCAGTCCATAATTCATAAGGGGTCTTAACTGTTGCCTTTGTTGGTACTCTATTAAGAAGATATGCTGCTGTCTTTAGTGCCTCACCCCAGAGTGAATCAGGTAAAGTAGTATGAGCAATCATACTTCTCACCATGTCCTTTAATGTTCGGTTTTGTCTCTCAGCAACACCATTCATGCTAGGAGTACCTGACATTGTGTATTGTGGGACGATTCCGCACTCTTCTAGGAATTTGGCAAATGGTCCTGGACGTTGTACACCTGATCCATCATATCTACCATAGTATTCACCACCACGGTCAGATCTGATAGCCTTAATAGTTTTGTCAAGTTGATTCTCAACTTCAGCCTTATATGCCTTAAACATGTCCAATGCTTGAGACTTCTCATGAATGAGATAAAGGTAACCATAACGAGAATAATCGTCTATGAACGTAATAAAATATTGTTGACCATTCCAAGAAGCCGTAGAAAATGGCCCACAAATATCCGTATATATTAGTTCTAAGACGCTTGAAGATATATTGGCACCTAGTCTCCTTATATTTGTTTGTTTTCCCTTAATGCACTCAATACAGACTTGAAAATCTGATAAATTAAGAGAATCAAGAATTCCATCTGACATAAGTCGTTCAATTCTTTGTTTAGAAATGTGTCCTAAACGCTTGTGCCAGAATAAAGCAGAATTCTCATTGGTTAATTTTCTTTTCGTACCACTTAAACCCACATGCAAAGTTTCATTAAAAGATGTAATAGTATCAAGTAAATATAGATTATCATAAAAAGACAAGGAACCCATACCCACAATATTTGAATTTAGAAAAAGACTAAACTTATTATTTCTAAATGAACAAGAATAACCAAATTTGTCCAATATAGAAATAGAAACCAAATTCCGTCTAAAAGACGGTACTACATATGTCTCTTTCAAATCCAAATAATATCTTGTCTTTAACAATAATCTAAAAATCCTATTGCCTCAACTATAACTGAGTTGTCATCACCCACATAGATGAATCTTTCAGCATCATTTGGCTTTCGGCAACTCAGGCAACCCTGCATTGACACACTTATGTGAGTAGTATCACCCGAATCTAGCCACCAAGTGTGTATTGGTACTGAAACTAAATTAACCTCAGAACAAACAAAATTACGAAATGGACCTTTATTTACACACCAAGTGTGATACCTAGTGCATTCCTTCTTCATATGTCCAGGTTTACCACAAAAGAAAACAGCAAGAAGCCTGATTTTTTTCTTATTTTGTCTTGATATGTACTAGCCAAGTGAGTACTTTCAGCCTGTTCTTGCTTCAACCTTTCTTCTTCTTGCACACAATAAGAAATGAGCTCATTAAGAGTCCATTTGTCCCTTTGACAGTTGTAACTGACCTTGAATTGACTGAATTGTGCCGGAAGAGAAATTAAAACTAAATGCACGAGCAAATCTTCAGATAGCTCTAACCTTAGTGCTTTTAGTTTTGAAGCAATATTTGACATCTCTAAGATGTACTCTCTTATGCTTGTTTTGCCTTTAAACTTCATTGAAATCAAGTTCGACAAAAGCGTACTTGTTTCAGCCTTATCGTTTTTTTACAAAACGCTTTTCAATTTCTTTAAGAAACTCACTGGCTGTAGTAACCTTTTCAGACACATCCCCCTGAAGGTTTCTAGAATCCCACGCTTCATGATCATAAGACTCATGCGATTTGAACGTTCCCACTTCTCAATGTCCCGTTTTTCCTCAATGGAACTTTTGTCCGTAAGAGAAGAAGGTTGTTCAGTCCTTAATGCAAGGTCAAGATCCATGCAGCCGAGAACGATTATCACGTTCTCTTTCCAATCCTTAAAATTATCTTTAAGCATAAGAACTGAATTGATGTTGGCAGAAATCATATAAGCAGATTGATTAACTGAATCCATAGAACAAAACAACATGCCCATAATAAGATTAATAATTCAAACAATAGTTAATCCCATCGGCAAATACCTAGCACAACATTAATATTTAGTCTTTGGACAGAAATATTAATTTGTAAGTGGTACTCTCAGTGCAATAATCAAATATGGATAATAAATCCTGTCAAATAATAAACCTTCCTTTGGGCCGATTTATTATCCACATGGAAACTTGATAATTATCCCATATTTATTATCGCAAATGAATATATAATTCTGTCAAATATTAACCTTCCTTTGGGCCGATTAATATTCACATGAATCATATACCCACAACCGTCTTAATATTTTAAAATAAATTAATTTCTACAAAAGAGGCTACTTTGGCAGCATATTGTAGTCCTTAATAAATTTTAAAATATTAATCATAACTGAACCATAATTTGAATTTAATAATCCCGAATAACATAAAACTGAAAAAGGTTATAAAAATATCTTTATTTAGAAATTTCTGAAATTATAACCTTTTGTAACTTTATTGTCCTCATTTGATATTTTACCAAAAGAGGACCTTGATTTGATAACAAATATCCCATATACAATTTCTTATAATTTCCTTACCCACTGACAATGCAAAATTTAGGGTTATTCCCAATGGGTAGAAGACCATATCAATTTATTCTCGTAAACAGAAGTGATAAATAAAAAATACTTCCCAAAGATCGAAATTATTTGATTAATGAATAAACAATATCACCCTTTTGTTCAATAAGATACCAAAGTGGATGATTGACTCATTAAAATAAAAAAAAATCAAATTAATTCTCAATGATCTAATATGAAGAAGCTCTGATAGCACTTATTGAATAAAAACTTTAACTTTAACTAAATTATACAGATGATAAAGCTATCATCAATAAAACCTTTCTTCAGATTAAATCATCAAAAAAATAAAATTTAATTATGGAAACATACTTGAATCAATAATAGCAAAATGATTCTTCACTTCTTTAGGTTTTGATCTTCCAAATTCTGCATCGGTTCTCTAAAGCCAGAGTTCCTAGATGATGGGATATCAGAAAAGAAAACTACGGCGCGAATTCGGGACCATAACCGTATTTATTCGTATAACCATATTTATCATTATCTTTCATAATTCTAATTTAACCTATCATAAATTAGAGATTATGAAAACAATATCTACACATATTTATCCATATTCATCTTAAATATATGGTATATCCACATATTTATCTTAAATATTAATAGCCCATTAACCTTAAATTTAATAGATCAATTTAATTTAAGCTAATAACATATAATACAATTATATATTTGTATATATATATATATGTTCAAAATCCAACAATTAGTGTGCATGAAAAACCAAGTTAAATGTTCAATGCAAGTGCAATTGTATATATATAATGCAGCTTCTGTGATCTCAAAACTGCATCCGACCTTACGATCTTAGTAAAGGATTCAATGAAGATGGAAGGGAGTACTACCCATGCAGTCGTCTTCTCGAGTGGCCTGGTAATCCATCTCGTTCTGGCCGTGGCTCATGTTATCAACGGGGCTATCACCTGCGAGCAGGTATCCAATGTTTTAGACTCGTGTAGAGACTATGTTACAGGGAAGCAGCCCACATCGTCGGAGGCATGTTGCAAGAACCTAAAAGCAGCGAGCAGCCAGGGCACCACCCCTGAGGACAATCGCAAGGCTTGCCGTTGTGCTCAGGAAGCAGTTGTGAAGATGAAGGATGCCATAGAATCCGCCGTAAGCAACCTCCCCATTAAATGTGGCTCTCCACTTCCCTACAAATTCTCTCTTACCTTCGACTGCAAGTAGTAAACTGCATTTATCCTTCTTTCCTTCATAATATTCGTTGATTTTCCACATTGACAGATTGCTTTTATAAAATTATACAAATATTCTGATCAATATATATCGTTGAATGTATGGAAATCGATTGTAAGCCATCAGTTTAACAATACATACATGTACATATTTTTGTAAGGCCTCTTGAATGATGACGGCGTTAGCGGCGATCAAATTAGCGGCGATCATGATTTAACATATTTTTATATTACAATTGATTTTCTTTCTTATTATTATTATTTATTATTTTTATATATAACTTTGTCGTATATGAGTACTTATGTGATAATTTGTTATTATTATTGATATATTTACTTATTAATATTAATCTTATTCATATTTATTAAATTATATATATATATACTTATTTATTTGTTTGTAATATGTATGTTATAATTTATTTGTATTTAATTGTGTATTTTGACTTGGATAACTATGATGACTATAATATTATTATTATTCATGATTAATAAAAACTAACTAATTATTTGTTTACTTATTTATTTATTGAATGATTATTTATTTATTTATTTATTTATGTGTTTGCTGACACGAGTATATGTAATATTTATCTGTGTTTAGCTATGTATTTATATAGTATATGTTATTATTATTTTATGATTATAGTAATGATTATTTTTATGTATTTATTATTTATTTATTTGTTCATGAATATATGTATTTATTTAGTTATCATTTGTTATAGAAAACTCGTGACTCGAGTTAGAATTTTATTATAGCGAACTAGTCGGTTCAACCGTCAATTTGAGTTGAGTCAGTTTCATAAACCGTGTGCTAAGTCGAGGCCAACCTTGAGTTATGAGTGATGAGGGTCAAGTGCATCTGAATATATGATGACAACGTCAAAAAGATGATAAGAAATGAGTTATCAGAAAATATGAAAGTATGCAATATTTTTCTTTTTATATGTTTAATCGTAGAAATAGTTTTAGGGCGAATAACACATTAGGACGCGTTATGGGGAAGTTTAGGTGGGTTATTAATTATAGAGCATGTCAATTGGATGTTGTTGTATTTGTTATATTTTATGGAAAATTTCCATATTTTTTAGATTTTTTAAAGATTTATTACAAACTAATTATTATTTTAACTCGAGTAGGAATCGAGTCAATACTTATTTACGAGTTTGCCACAGAGGTGTTTCTTCTGCCTCCCGATATTTCCTCACCTCCAAAACCCTATCACCGATGCCGCACTGCTGCCGATCGATGTGCCCCGCCTTGTCGTGCCATCGTCGTGCCACCCTGACCAACCCCGGCCACCGTTTCGTCGCCATGACTCCAAAATCGCCTCATGAGCTGCAACACTCCCCAGGTCGACTCAATGTCGTCTAGGCAACGTTGCCACCGCCATGAGCCCGACGACCACCCCCCTCAACCTCCCCAACCTTTCCCCTCTACCTAGCACCATCGTCGAGGCCGGCCGTGGGCCCGATTGAAGAGATCGATCGCCCCGGCTGAACTCGTCACCACCGTCGATGGTCATCACTGCCGCTACCGTCCTCACCTTCACCACCATTGGATCGAGCTCATCAAGCCAGTGCCAACAGTACCCCATACCACTACCACCTTGTCAGTCGCCAAAAGACCGCTGAGAAGCTATCAGAATTCACCGGATCTTCCACCGAGTTCGCCCAGTCGAACCTGATTGAACTTTGAACACCGCTGAGCGTCGAATTCAAGCTCCAAGACACGTGACAAAACCCTAACCGTCGCCAATTATCGATGACGCGAGGTATCATTACCTTCAATTTAATTGTTTAAAATTGATTATTATTAGCACAACGTGCTAGGATCGATTGTTTGATATGATGAATGCTTGATTGTGAATGAAGTGATGGTTTACATGACTTGTTTGATAGTTAATGGATATTAGTAATCTAATTAAATAAATTAAATTTGAGCATGTTAATTGACTACAACGTAACTTAGAAAAACATAATAGAAGTGGTATGAATAGGTTGAGGTAGAGTTATTTTTACATTGATAATTGTTGATTGTTGATGGATGTTGTTTGTATTGTGAGTGTGTTGATCACGATGAGTTTGATGCATCATGAGCGGGCATCAGCTTTTAGTTTGTCGTGTAAAAATGGAGTAGGAGCTCGCTGCCTAGGGGCGAGGACCCGATTGGAGCTTCTACCAGGTCTATTTAGGATTCGTTCTTTGTTTTAAACTATTCTATTGTATATTTGATTAATCACGTGTAGGACGAGTTAAGTGGCATTTTATCAGATCTCACTTAACTCGGGTCATTTAGCCAATGGTTTTCTAGATTAGTAACCCTCGAGGTTGAGATCCCTCAAGTCAGTTTTCGAAATTAATATCCACCACAAGTTGCCTCTGGGCCTATCGTATAAATTCCAACCCAGACCTGTATATGTATAGTTTTCGAGTTTTCAGTAAGAGATGGAATGAGGGAAATTTGACGACCATGCTACGTGAGCGGGCATGTGCTAGTCAATAGCACATTTGAAACTGGTAAGCATCCACTCCATTCCTACGGGATCCTGACAACTCCACCTTTGAGTTTCTCAAAATCGGAGAAGTATGGAGGTTTATGGGTATTGCTGTGCAACGCATGTCTAGACTTGTGGCATAAAAGGGTACTGAAGGCGCATGTGTAAGAGTACTCAGCCCTTGTACTCAGGCCTAGGAGTAATACGGGGGATGTAGAGGGTTGAGATGAATGAGAATGATTTTCTAGCGCAAAGGGATAGTTGAATGGCCAAGGAAAGAGAATGTTTTGGAAAAGGGGGACGCTGCTGCCAGAGGGTGACGGCTCATGTTACTACCCTTGTCAGAGTTCTTGAGGAAGTATATAAGATTTTTATTCAATAGGAGGGTTAGCTCTCATGTGCTAGATTGATATAATTATTTTTCGGACTAGTAATAGTAATTACCGACGATTTCTATATAAATGTAGGTGAGCACCTCGAGAAATGAGAACTGTCGGGATTGCAGAGGAGCAACACAGAAATCACGTATACATGTACTTGCCGAGTGTATGTAGTGATGATGACGTGTATTGAACTATGTTGATGAATTTGATATGCTATATGTAAAAACCCACGATTCGAGTCAGGGTTTTAGATTTAGAACCGGTCGGTTCGACTGTTATTTTCGAGTCAAGTCAGTTTCAGAACACGTGTACTGAGTAGACGCTAGTCGCGTGTATGAGCTATGAGGGTCAAGCTTACCCAAGTATATGATGATAACGTCATGAACATAGTAGAACAGAATGAGTTATCAGATATATGAGAGTATGCCAGTTACTTTTTGTATTTCTATATATAGTGAATTGTAGATCTAGTTTACGTCGTTTACTATGTTAGGACGCGTTACGGACAGTTTGGGTGGGTTGATAGTTCTTGAGCATATTATTATGATGTTTTGGTGCTTGTTTGATTTTATGGGATTTTTCCCGATTTTTTTGGATTTAATACGACTTAGTTATTATTCTTACTTGAGCCGGAAACGAGTCAAGTATTATTTATGACTTTGCCACCGAGCCTTTTCTTTTCTCCCCCAATTTCTTTTTCCCCAAACCCTCATTGCCGCCCCTTTTTCTTGTCGCCGCCACCAATCGGGTAGTAGCCTCGACATCGTCGACCACCCAGCAACCTTTCTTGAGTAGAGCGGAGACCGTCGCTGCCCAGGCCGGCCGGATTGAGCCACCCATTGCCGCCGGCTCTGTTTTGCCATTTTTCGGCAAGCCGCCGCTTCCATCGACCATGTCGATGTCGTAGATGAGTCGGGCTTGCTGAGCCGGTTCCAAGGGTACCCAATACCCTTACTTTTCGGCTAGTAGACGCCGCCGGCGGTTGTTGCCGGAAAACGGCCGAAACTTGTCTGAAAACCATCGAAACCCGTCAGAAAACCAGATTTGCAAGAATTTGGCAGATCTTCTGCGGAGTTCATCCAATTGAACCTAATCAACTTCGGACACAGCTGAGCATCGAATTCGAGCTCCGAGACGCGCGACGAAACCCTAACCGTCGCAGATCGTTGATGACATAAGGTATAATTACCTCTGATTTAATTAGTTAAAATTGATGATGATTGTTAGCATAACATGCTAGAATTGAGTAGTTGTCTAATGAATGCCAGACTATGAATGAAGTAAAGATGTACATGATGTGATTAACAAGGAATAAAGGTTAAGTGATCTAATGAAGTAAGTAAATTTGAGCATGATAATCGTGTACGACATAACTTAGAAAAACACGATAAGATTGGTATGAATAGGAGTTAGAATTTCTTTCATACTTATGATTATTTGATTGTTGATTGATGTTGGTTGTATTGTGAGTGTGTATTGGTCTTGTTGAGTTTTATGCATCATTTAGTTAGCGGGTGTTAGTATTTAGTTTTGATGTGTAGGTACGGAGTAGGAGCTCGCCACCTAGGCGCGATGACACGCTTGGAGCTTCTACCAGGTCCGTTTAGGACTCGTCTCTGTTTTACGTTCTCTTCTATTGTATGTTTATTTTATTATTTGCAGAACGGGTTAAGTGGTGTTTTATGAGATCCCACTTAATTCGGACCATCTAGCCGAACAGATTTCCGGGTTAATAACCCCTCGGATAGATCCTGATGATTTCAAAAACAAGATCCACCACAAGTTGCCTTCGGGCCTATTATATAAATCCCTACCCAGACCTATATATATATATATATATATATATGATATAGTTTTCGCATTTTCAGTGAGACGAGAGATGGAGAAACCGACTGCACGTACTATGAGCGAATGCACTGACGGTCAAAGCGGGCTCTGGATTAGTGCCAGCAGACTGTTCTATTCCAGAGGGATCCTGACAACTCTGCGTTTGAGTTCCTCACACCTGGAGAATGTGGAGGCTTACAGGTACTGTTTAGTACAGCGCATGTCCAGACTTGTGGTTCAAAGGGTACTAAAGGCGATTGCCTGAGAGTACTCGGCCTTCTTGCTCAAGGCCAGGAGAAATATGGAGGTAAGGAGAAGGCTTAGGATTTGAGACCAGAAAATGAAGTAAAAAAATGCCGAGAGCGGCTTCAGCAATAGCAGATCAGTAAGTTCAGGATGCTACCGGGTCTACAGCCCAGTGGCTCCTCAGTAGTGCCCTTCAGAGTGATGCTATTATATTCTATTTATGATGCTATTATATTGTGAATGATGTGAAATGCTAGGACATGATAGGATATGATTAAATGCAATGAGATGATGTTATGACGTGATGAAAAGCTAAGACATAATGACAAGAGGTGAAATGTGATCA
The DNA here is from genome assembly GCA_033002965.1 of Piper betle. Classification (NCBI taxonomy): domain Eukaryota; kingdom Viridiplantae; phylum Streptophyta; class Magnoliopsida; order Piperales; family Piperaceae; genus Piper; species Piper betle. The sequence goes on along the minus strand of JAURVB010013118.1, from coordinate 29,622 downwards.
GAGCGTGCAGCGGAAGTGTGGTGGGTTGAAATCCGAGTTCCATAATGAGTATACAGTATATTAGATTATGTGTGATTGAAATTGTTGATATATGCATATATTGGTGTACGTTGTTTTGACAGGGTGGACCCTAATTGCACTTTTAGGGGAGACTCTGTCCGTTTTATTTTAGAATTTTTATTGAGTTTGATCGTAATAATATTGGTGTGTACTTTGAATTGCATGTCATTCATGTAGTACCATGTTAGGTTTGTGCATTCATCCATGCATTGCAAGTTGTACTTTCATCTTAAGACACTGGATCCGCATGAGTTAGGTTCGGGTTAGTCGACCTAACCGGGACTTGTAACATGCCAGCTTGGTTCACGAGCGTTTTGCATGTGAATGGAAATGGAAAGTGAAAAATGTGTAGGGTAAACTACGAAGCAAGGACAACTAGAATGTGATGGAAAATGAAATGTTTGGATTATGTTTTGATGTATGTTCATATAAATATATAATGTTTACTGTTGAAAGGGTGGTCTCTATTACACTTTTAGGGAGACTCTGTCGGTTTTTTCGTAAAAATTAATGAATTTTTATTTGAATTTCTTACTTGTTGCATTATTTTGTTTTTGCTTGCACATCATAGCATGCATGTAGGACCACGTTAGAACCCAAGCATCCCATCCACGCATTTTATGTTTGCACTTCCATCTTTAGACGCCGAGAGCAGATCCGGGTCGGCTTAACCGAATCCAGTAGATTAGCGAATGCTTCAGTCGCCAATGATATTTCCAAGTTGGTTCACAGGTGAGCCGAAATGGGGTGTTACATTTTATTAATTACTTCTTTTGTTATGTCTCAATTTGCGTGTTGTATGTTTAGTTGTAGGTTTATTTAGAATTGTCTTTCTTATTATGATGTACTGGTGATATAAGTGCACACTACAAGCATGCATCATATAGAGATGACAGTATTTTACTTAGTAGTAGGTTTCAATGCAGATTTTGGATTTCAAGTTCGTCATAGATGACACTTCACGTTTGGAGCTTGGACCATAGGACCATTAGGACTCTTCTCACTTTTTATCGTTATACTTAGAGCTGCTAATTAAGCGAGCTAACTCATGAGCATTTGAATGCTCGAGCTCGAACTCAAATCCTACGAGTCGAGCTTGAGCAAGGCAGTGTTCGACTCGACTCGACTCGGTTATAACTCGAACTCGATTCGAAATTGACTCGTATCTCAACTCGAAATCGACTTGCATCTTGACTCGAACTCGACTCAATAATATAATAATATACATAATATCATTTGCCTATTCAAAATACATTTAAAATCATAAATAAATATTCTTATTGACTATGTACTAAAGGAGGGTGGTGGTGAGGGTGTTTTGTTTTTTGTTTTTTGTTTTTTTATTAAATTTATGTCGTCCTTGTAATCGAATGATCCATATTAAAATTTGAGACAAAAATATTATCTGCCCTCAGCTAAGATAATATATATATATATATATATATATATATATATATAATAAAATAACAAAGTAGCATAACACGAGGATAGCTCAGTTGGGAGAGCATCATCCTAAAGACCTGAAGGTCGTGTTCAATCTACGTTCATCGCATGATTATTTTTTGTTAGATACATGTACAAGATTTGGGCTTGGGCCTAATTGAGTGAGCCATTGTGAACTATTTTTGAGCTATTGAGCGAGCCATTGTGAACAACTTTTGAACTAGTTTTGAGCTCACAAACGAGTTGGGTTTCGAGTTCATCAAAATTAAACAGTTTAATATCTCAACTCGAACAACATAAAAAATATTTGAGTCAATTTCGAGCATATATATTCAAAACTCGTTCAATTTAGAGTCGAGTTTGAACGAACTTTGACCTATTCGAGTCGAGTTCGAACACAAACTGAACTCGGCTCGCTTGCTTGTTTAGCAACCCTAGTTATACTCTATTGTTGATTTGATTTTTAAATTGCATGACATGTTAAGTAGCTGTTTTATCGGACCCCACTTAACGTGGGTCATTTAGACATATTTTACTTCCATGACTAATAACCATTTAGGATGAGACCCTTCGAGTTCGGACCTATTATATAAATCCCTTCTCAGGCATATATATGATTTTCTCAAGTTTGTCGGTGATGTGTGAGATAGGGGAAAACCGACAACCACATCTTGAGATATGGTGTGTGTTAGTTAAAGTAGACTTTGGATTTGGTGAGCGTCTGTTCTATTCCCGAAGGATCCTAACAACTCCACCTTTGAGTTCCTCACACCTAAAAAAATGTGGAGGTTTACAGGTAGTATAAAACAACACATATCTAAACTTATGATTTCAAAGGGTATTGAATGCTCATGCTTGAGAGTACTCGACATCTGTACTCAAGGTCAGGAGTGATACAGATGATGTATAGGGCTGAAAGAAAAGAAATTAATATTTTCACGTAAGCGATAATTTTTAAAATTGACGAAACATGAGATAAGTAAGAAAGTGAATGATATTGTATGAGGTCGATGACTCATAATTAACACCCTTATGATAGATTATGTGAAAGAGTATATAAATATTTTATTTAATAAATAATTTTCCTATTCTAGTTTGACTATTAGTTATTTCTGGATTCGGAATATTTGTTAATGACATTTTTTGGTGATCTTGAGTCGATTTTAGTGGGAGGATAGATAAATGCTACACACATTTGAACTTAACACATTTGTTCCTTTTTACACTTTTATTTATATATGATATATTTTTTACGCATATTTAACAATGTCTTCTATTCTTTTGATGCTAAGCGGGTTGCTTTGATATATATTATTAATCGAGTCTTATAAACTAGCTGCTTTAGACATGACTCTACTCGGTCACGACTTTTCCGATACAATTCTTAGGTGAACCGAAATCTGGGTGTCATCGTTAATATTGACCGTTTTAATAATCAAACGATTAACAATCAATTAGGGTCATATCACAGGGCTCAAAAGCGTCTGTTGTGGCTATCCACGAGTTCTTAAATCAACAACGGATTGACAAAGAAGAGGAGATCCAGGGGACAAAAATCTCATTCACCAAGGATTGCTCGAGTGTTAATCCAGCCGGTCTTGATCGGCGTGTAAATAACGCAAACCAAATCTCATCGACAAGTAGTGAACTGCTTCTTACTGCTCACTACAGACTACTTGGTTGTCAGCTTTCCGTGCCCACAACGCCTATATTAACCCTTTAAAATTATATTATATTTGCATTCAACGAACATTATCTGCCTGACAAGCCAAAATTGTGGGAACTGATGCGCCTACCGAGCGGGTCCTGCATCTGGAACCAATTAATCAGAGGGTGCTTCCTTTTGGTTAATTGTGTAAATCACTCAATTCAACATTGACATAATCTTTGGCTCAACAATTTTTTTAAAAAACATACTCTACATAATAATATAGTAGAATATATAGGAGACAGATAAATGACAAAAAGCGTCATTTTTTCTCATCTTCAGAAATTGACCTACTGATTGTAACTGACTTCAGCATTGTTTGTGAGGCTAGGATCTAAGGAGATAAAACCAAGCAACAGAATATGCAGGGCAAAAGGTTAAGCCAATTGGCTGGAATTTATTAATTTGGAATAATGGTATATAGTCTGATCAGTTCCCGTATGCATCTCTTTTTCCAGCATCTTCACGAATTGTTTATTATTCCAAACACTAAAACACACGCACACGCACACAGAATATGTATATATATATATATATATATATATATATATACATATTCCCACTCAATATGAGGATTGCCATTATGCCTTACATGACCATTGAAACTTCCGCCATTGATTAAGAGAGGAGTAGATATATATCATAAGGAAGATGAAGCAGGCCGGTTCCAAGACATCTCAAAAATCTGCAGAAAAGAGTAATCATAAGGAGCAGTTTACCAGCATGCTAAAGGTGGTGAAGCCCAAGGTTTACATCACAGATTCGTCAAGCTTTAAAGCGTTGGTTCAAGAGCTAACTGGTAGAGGAGGAGATCAGCAAATCTCATCGGGGTCCCGAACACAACAACAACGATCTACTTCCATTCCAACGCACCAGATTGCTCATCCTAGTAATTTCTTAGATGAAGTTTGCGAGGAGCGCATGTCTAATTCATTATCTCCTCTGACGGCCTTTACGATCGAGCAAACTTCGTGGCTAGTTCCGGAGGTGCAGGAACTTGCAATGTCCATAGAGGACCAGGGCAATATATTTGATGCTTGCTTTTTGGATTATTATGAAGAAGATGAATTTCTCCCATGCCTCGAGTCATTTGACCGGCTTGAAGACCTATACAGCATAACCCGCTCCTGATTATGTTCATAATTCTTTGGCTTGCTGATCACAACATGAGGCATTATATATCCGCATAAGCTGGCATATGTTGCTTCTACCATATTTGATTGGATTCGTCTCCTCAACAGACATCTGGTTTGGCAGAGCAATAGATTCTCTTGGAGAGTCGGTTCTCAATTATCACACTTCCTTTTCGAATATCCGGATCATAAATTCATCAACGAATTCACGCACAAAGTTGTGATATCTTTCAACCTTTCAAGTCTTTTTTTGAGTGGTGATTTAATTGAATGTATTATGCACAGGGAGGCGTGCGAATGATTTTAATATGTGAATTATTTTTATTTGGGCCATGACGTGAATTACTATTTTTTTAAAGTAAAAAGGTAATTATTCTGTTTGGACTATTTAAGTGTCTTCTTGGGCAATCCAGATACGGCAAACGCCTGACATCACAAAAAAAAACGCCTGATATCACGAAGTCTAATTAGCACTTTAATTGACCACTAGCCAAATAACCCGCACATCGCATGGTTTGGCAAAAATTATATTTAAAATAATATAAATAATATATACTCTATTCAACTTCATGTTTCATATGCAAGATGACTTGCTAAAGAAATGATACGATAATCATGAAATTCAATTGAGAATAAAAATAGAGAAGATGTCGAAAATTGAATAAAAAATTCAAAACATAAGGACAATTTAAATAATCTTGATTGTGCACTGTTTAGCATTTCTTTAGAAAATGAAAATAATATGAGAACGATGTTGAGTGAAAAAATCATTGTGAACTGAGAAAAATCATGGAAAATAGAAAACACGCTCAAAATTCAACTTTTTATTATAAAATATATAAGATGACTTCGCAACATCAGTAGAATGACCAAAAATAAAATGGTGAGAAGTCAATCACACTTAAACAAAATAGAAGGTACAATATTTTAATATTAATTAGAAATTAGTAATAATTTGAACAATGAGAAATATAAACACAGTTGCTAAATGAAAAAGTAAAATTAACTAATAGAATAATTTTCACTGCAAATAGAAGGACAATTAGACTGGACATATGTGATAAAACAATATATACAAAAAGAAACCGGACCATCTTTAAACGTTCAACAGATCATAAATTTTGTCAGTATAAGGAAAGTATAAAACCGTCAATCTATTCAAAATACTCTTTCAAGAAAATGTGGGTATCTAAGGTGATTACGATGCATTGCTTTGTGTCAAGTTTCAAGATATAATTTTATATGTTTTTTTAGTTAAGATAATAAATGCAATCAAAAGAGAAACATTTTGTAAAAAAACTAAGGTCAAATATATAATGCAAAATTTTTATTAATCTCACATTGTACTTCATAATGTAAAATGATGTATCACTCGCAATGTAGACAAGATTATCACTACCAGCCGAATAAAGATTATATGCTAAAAACAGTGAAAAGCTTTAAATTATATGGCCTCAAAAGAAAAAAAACAAAAACATAATGAAAAATCGATTCAATATACTACTCACTTTCACATTAACATCTATTCTGCGAATCAACCTGTATTTCTGCCCAATCATAAAAGCATATGTAATCATTTAACACAACTAATAATGGCTTTACAAATATGCCTTCAACCAAAAACATGGGCCTGATACTTTTTCTTGTCTTAAGAGGACATATTCATCGTATATCAAGAGAAATATCAAATTCAGCAATTGGAATGCCTAAAAAGTCTTAGTACGTAGGATCATGCAAAACCCCGGTACAGTTCAACCGTTATTTTTAGTTGGGGTCAATTTTAAAACACCCGTACCGAGTTGAGCCCAATTCTCGTGTTATGAACCATGGGAGTTATGTGTGCCTAAGTATATGACGATAACATCAGTAAAACAATAGTAAAATGAGTTATCAGAATATATAAGAGTATGTCAAATTTTCTTTATTTATTTTAATTAGATAGTAGAATAATGTATTAGGACACATTATAGGCAGTTTGGGGAGGGGGGGATTATTAGTTATAGAACATGTCATTATAATATTGTGATGTTTATTGTGTTTTATTGGATTTTTCCTTATTTTTTTTGGAATTATTACGAGTTAGTATTATTTTTCTTTAACCAGAGTCGAATCAAGTTTTAATTACGAAATGACCACTCATTTTTCTCCCCAACCACTCTTTTTCTTCCCTTGACACCTTATGAGATGACTCCTAACCTTCTTCTCGACCACTTACGAGATAACTCCTAACCTTCTTCTCGACCACTCGTATCCCCCTCCCCCTGACACCTATTTATTCCAAACCTCCGACACCGTCACCATCTAACCACCACCACCCTCCTCACCCAACTCCCTTCTCCTTTTTCTCCCATCCCTCTTTCCTATAATCCTCACTCGAGTCGGCCACAACCTTGTAGCCGTCGTCACGTGACTAACAATTAGGTATATAATTTTATCCGATTTTATTTGATAATGAATTGTGTTTTATAATTTTATTGTGATGCAAATAGTGTGATTATGAATAGGTGTTGATTTAAATTTAAATATATGTTAACTAATAAAAATAGTGAATTAGAGTTTGAATTTAAATGCATGTAAGTAGATATTGTCTTGTATAGATTAATGAGGAGTATTACATTCATGCATTATGCTAGTTGTTAGTATTTAATTTTGTTGTATATTATTTTATTACTTGCAGGATAAGTTAAGTGGTATTTTATCGAATTTCATTTAACCCGAGCCACTTAATCAAATAGTTTTCTAGATTAGTAACCCTCGAGGATGAGATCCCAAGTATATTTTTGAAAACAAGATCCACCAGAAATAGCCTATGAGTTTATTATATAAATCCCTTCCCAAACTTATATATAATTTATTAAATTTTCAGTGAAACGAGAGATGGGAAAACAAATCCACACGTACCATGAGTGGGTGCACGCAGATTCCCCACACTTGAAGAACCATGGAGGTTTACGACTACTGTTTAGTATAACGCATGTTCGGACTTGTTGTGGTTCAAAGTTACTAAAGGCGACCTACTTGAGAGTACTCGGTCTTTGGAGGAAAAAAGAGGGCTTAGGATATACTAGTTATCCCGAGGGACCAAAAAATGAAATGAAAAAATGCTGAGAAACATCATTAGTAGCAAAACAGTTTAATTAAGATGTCCCAGTGGCTCCTCAATAGGTGCCCTTTAGAGAGTTTACGAGAAATACATGAATATTTTTCTTCATATAATAGTTTGCTCTCTTAGTCAATTAGATATTAGTTATATTTTTAGACCAGTAACACTCGTTATTGATGTATTTTTATAATATATATAGGGGATGATCATGAGTAAAATAAGCCAGCCTGGACGGAGGAGTAGTAACATCTCTTGCATACACACTTGTCAAATGATAGCATGTTTAATATTTAAGGAAGATGTAATGAAATATAGTACATGATGATGTGCTGTGATATAATGTATGTTGCAATAAAAAGATTGTTAATGATGACATGTTAATAAATATGTTTAGACATTGAATAAGCACAACAAGTGAGTCAAGACCAAGAATTGATTGTGTGAATAAAAATGTTGATTTGACAAAGTGGCCTATAATTACACTTTTAAGGGAGACTCAATCCGTCTTATTTTACGAATTTATCGATTTTCATCGTATTTATTTGATGTGTAAATTGGTTGACATGTCATCTATGTAGTAGTATGTTAGGGTTATTTTTATACATTCATCCATACATAACGATTGGCATCTTCCATCTTGAGACGTCGGGTAGATACGTAAGAATTGTGTTCAGGTTAACCGACCTAACCAAGCCCAGTGATATTCCAGTCGATTCCCAAACATGAATCAGATTTGGGGTATTAACCAAATAAAAACCAACTCTGTTTAGTTTAGTTTTAATCAAACTCCAACTAAACTAACCAAAATGATAAATAATATTTTATATCATTCAATATTAATTTTTAAATTTTATTTAAGAAATAAAGAATTATTAGCATACATTTAAAGGCTAATCATAAACTTATTACGAAAAATTATATGAATAATGTTTTAATTTGAGACATTGTATAATATGTATACAATTTATAATATATTAAAATTATATTTCTTGTACATACATAAATAAATCATTTTCAATAAATTAAGCCAAAATAATAGTTTTATAAATCTTTATTCTATATCATGATGAATAGGATTGCATAAACGCACATTTACAATAAAGAAAAAAAGTGGGGAAATTAATGTTAATATATTTATTTCTATTTATTGGTTTATTTAGTTTAATTAATTTTGACCGAAAATCGATCAAACCGACTGAACTAAGTTTGATTGATTTTTGGCTTCAACCGAACTACAACTAAATCAAACTAGCACCGAACCGACTTGCCAAAATGAGTTTAGTTCGATCAGTTAACCAAACCATACTCACCCCTACAAGCATAATCACAACAAATAAAGTTTAAAGCATAAAACAATAACGCAAAATTCCACTTCAATAAAACCATTTCAAAAAATCCAATAATTTAAATATGCTTTCTAACCATAACTTAATCTTGACAAAGAACAAAAACTGTACCTGAAAATTTTTATTGAAGATCTTGATTCTTGATGTAGTCTTTCTAATTACATACTATCTGCAAAGTACATAAACTCCAAAGCATTACCAACTAACAAATTCCTCCAAGCCAAAGCTATATAAATTATATATTCACTATCATCTATATAGACAAAAAACAATATTTTTTCTTAAAGCACCGAAGATAAGAAACACTAAAAGGGATACTAATATTCACTAATTCATAACTCTGCTTTTTACTGATCCTGAAACGAAGACTGCAGCATTTAGTATTTTGATTCTAAAGAAATAAGTTTCTTGGCCATGTAAAATGGGAAAAATATACTGCAAACTGAGTTCATTTGCAGAAAAAGGGAAAAATATCTACCAAAATTAGTAAAATACAAACATGCTTCATATAGAACCAAACAGATAGACTAAGGAGTAAGGTCTTTATCAAATATTGATGGCAGGCTCGTGAGACCTAATCTAATTGGCATTCCAAAACTCATTTACCACATAGAAATGTACGCTTAGGTAAATAAAAAGAAAATTATGGATTCTACAATCTTTTCAGGTCCAAATAGGAACTTAGGTATAATACAGTACAGGGAAATACTGGGATAAAGTGAAAAACAAAGGTAAGGATGTGCAAACCGAAGCAATTTTTCTACAATTAAAAACCAATATTTACTTCCAAAGTCATGCAAAAACGGATCAATTTTTTAAGTTGATTACTCGCAAAAATCAAACAGAAAATCAAAATATAAAAAATTAATAAGGTGAAAAAAAACTCATCCAATTAGTCAAAAACTTGAAAATCATAGTGCTTTAAGTAATCTATAGAATTAACAAATAACCAACTATATATAAGTTCATTTACAAACATACTTAGAAATATATGAACCTAGGACTGGTTTGGATGGCAATGAAAGTAGTGGTTTACATGGTATAAAATAAATATTAAAGTAGTTTCCTCTCCAAACAAATTTTAGAACTGTTTAGATCATTGAAATTTACCAGGTAGCAGAACTTTGGTAGCATCTTCAACTTTGATCAAACCTGCCCAGAGGGCATTTAACTATGTTTTCAGCTTCTGCAAACATGCTTCAATGTCATCTTTTTTCACAAACTCCCTATCAAACTGAGAACTTAAGCTAGCATAAAGCTGATCCCTTGCCTGCTTAATTTGAATGCATCACTTAATATAAAGTTGAACAACAATCCTTCCATTCTCAACAATAGGAATTGTGCTAGCGTCAGGATCAACCTTCACTGCATCCACAAAATTGGTGGATCCCGCATCAATTTCGTCTTCTCGGACTTCCACTACAGAGGCTCACGTTACATTGCCCACAGAGGCATTAGTATGCAACAACCGAGAAGCTACTACTGCCGTTCAAGGAAGATCGACCAGGAGCACCAACGGGATCTATCTCCTCACTCCCCTCGATCCACTGATCCCTAAATCAATAATTTCTCCATCAGGACTAGCCGGATGAACAGCGTCATGAATGTCACGCTCTTGATCGAGGGCAAACTATGGAGACAGAAGCGGGCGAGGGAGAATAGAAATAGAAATGGAAAAAAAAATGGGGGAGAAGATGAGAAGGGTCGAGGGGGCGTTTTAGCGGACATAGTTTGAGAAGCGGCGGTTCCAAAACCGTTTTTGACGGGTAGGGGATGCAACTCTGAAGAAGGAAGTGGCGAGATGTAACCTTCGGAGATGGCAACGGGATTGGCTTTTACTCCCGTAAATCAAATCACGGGAGGGCTTTTAGCCTTCCCCCTTTTCATAGATTAGAGGGGGATATTAATATACACGGTCACCAATCTTCAATCCATAACAGGGTTTATTAATATGTGCATTTGTAAAGTGCAACAAAAATATATGATGGTGTTCACGCAAGGCAAAAAAACTTCATCCTCAAATTCTGGAAGAGAAATAAACATCACCAGCAAACGGATTGAACCGAGGAATCTTACACAACTCAAAATGATGGCAGTTTGTACCGAAGCATCTTAATTCACGACCATAGCAACACGTAAGTATCAGCATGTCATGAATATGCCACATATCAGACTTTATTAGCAACATGAACTGCAGTCACACCATTGTAGAGAGGGTAACACATCATTCCTTCTTGCCAATGCCATGAGACATGTTGTAAATCCCTCTTGCCTGCGCCAAAATTAAATCCAGTAAGAATTGAAGCACATTTTAAGTCGAATTGTAAGGCCCCTAAAAACCTGTCAAAGGAAATAAATCTTACAATCAAAAAACATGAAGCACCAGCAAAAGCAAAAGGAATGACCACAGAGGTGATTTTGTCAAATGGCCCCTTCAAGTAAGTATGCTTAGATATGCTTTGGAAATATTTCTGTTTCTCAATAAGTTTCTCTCTTGGGTAGAAAGGTGGTTCTTCTACCGCCATCCTGCAATCAAGATGTGAACACATTCGCATGCTTAAAGTTTGACAGCTCCAAATATTTGACAACAACAACAAAAAAAACTTCTCTTTTCAGTGTTTTTTTTATAAAAAACAACACTGAAAAGAGAAAAAAATTGAAAAAAATCCTATCAACTTCATTACAGAAAGAAAACTGTATAAATATGATCTAGCATGACTATAGTTTCAATTAATTAACTATACACAACAACCCTAACGGCGAAGACTACATCATAGTTTATGATTCGTACCCTCAAAAATGTCAGGTTCCTCTACAAGTATGCATATATTGACTGGAAGACAGCACATAACAGTAATCGCAATAGCCCAAAATAAAAAGGGGTAAGCGCTTAAAGGAAAAGAAAAAGAAAATCAGAATTGAGAGAGTGAAATACAGAGAGAGAGAGAGGGACAAGAAGCAGACCTGGAAATAATGAGAAGCTGGGTGGTGGGATTGATTGCTTGGAGAGGCGATCGAGGAAGCCGGCTGGCTGTCTAGGGCTTTGAACGCAGCAGAGATGGGGGGAATTTTGGGGGCGATGGCGGTGTGATGAGGAGAATGGAGCAAATCCTTTGATGGGCCGTCCGTCGTTAGAGGGCAGTGGGCCTCGTTCTTCTCCTAAATGGGCTCTTATAGATCCCGCGCCGTAACTTGTATCTTCAAATACGACTCATTTCGGATTTAAGGGGTCTCATCATTCATTTATGATCATCCAACGATCGCAATTATATTTGCAATTGCAATCAAAATAACATCACCGTTTCTAACCTCTGACAAAGCCAACGACGTCTACCAAGTAACATTTTTAGCATCTATCATTATTGAAATTTCACTCATTTTAAGGCGTTTGGTTGCGATTACAAATTTTTTTATATAATTTTTTATTTTGTTACAATTATAAAAAGTGTGAAAGTTGATAAAATTATATTTGGTAGGGAAGAGGGAGAAAGATGAGCATTAAAAATTAATAAATAAGACAGGACCCTCTTTTGTTTTTACAACATTTTGTAAAGCTTTGTAAAAGAGCTTCTCCTATTCTATATTTTGTCAAAGTTTTGCCAAACATCTTTTTTATCTACTATCATTTTATATTTTAAAAATAAATGATCATAGAACAACTTATCCATAATTGTTGGCAAAATCGTCAACCTCCAGCGATTCCAGGAGAAGCTCGTGTTGGTATTATTTAACGCCATTATCAACTCTTAGCTAAGCCCAACTAACTCCCAGAATCGGTTTGATTATAGTTATACCCAAACCTATATTCACAACTTATCTCGCTCATTCTTTGTGATTGTTTTTTGCAATTAGAATAATGGACAACTCGTTTGAGGTAACGTAAAATCCTCTTCGTAGCTTTTAATGAGAAAGACTCAGGTTGGATTAATATTTACTTACTAGATCCGATAGTAAAATCAATTTCTGGGTGTGCGTAAATAATTGTATATATCAAGTTTTTAATAACATTGAAGTATAATATATTAGACATTTTTTATTTTTTTGGAAGTCAATTCGTATAATTTAAAATTCTTATTTTTTGCTATTGGAGTATTTATTAGGTCGTAATTGTACATATTAAATCATTTCAAGATTTTATTTATATAAGATTAGTGAGAAAAGATAAAATTCTATTTAAATGATCTCTTTGAATTTTTACATTAAGTATAAATTCAACTTTACTTATATCATTCATTTTAAAATTTGAGAAAAAAATATTTTTTAATCGAATTTAAACACTCCTTGTTATTTTTAGCTAATAAAATATCATTAATATTACAACGAATACAATATATCATGTCCTACCAAGGCTTGCATTGCACTGGCGGCAGAACAGGTGTTATCTTTCTTTATCAAAACATCAAATTTCTCTTAGCCCTCTATAATAGAATGGAAATTATACTAATAGCAAAAGTTTGATGGAGATTTTAAAGCAATGACCAAGGCTTGCATTGCATTGGCGGCGAGCAGGGACGGGGACGCTTCGCCTTCGTGTTCTATTTGGAAATAACTGTGAAGGGAAAAATGGGAAATAAATTAAAAAATGGGTTCTTTCATACATGCCGTAGATTTCTCAACAAAATCTCACGGCCGAGAGGCTCCAAGGAGTGTTCGATGGAGAAATTTTTTGTATGTTTAGATACCACAAAGCAAAGAAGGAGAAACAAATGGATGTGACATAAAAAAGAAATAAAAGTATGGCAACTGCGCTTCTTGTTTGGTTGCAAAAAAATAATTGCTGCTCTGCTGGCTTGATGGGTACTGGACGGAAGCGGCAGCTATTCCATGCCGACAAGGGCAGGTGGCAGGTGTGTATATTATGATTTATGCATCAAAACTATCAAGTCCGTGAATGCTGTTATCTATATCTATGATATACTTTATAGTAATATTATTCTCTATGTACATGTAAGTCTCTGTCTCGTGATTATCATCGTTCCATACACAGTCATCACTAGTGAAGGAACTGAACTTGGTATATATATAGTGCCTCTAACGAATTGCTTTTATCAATCGCTAGGCCAATATCATAATGAGGAGTCACGAGTTGCAGCTCGTTTTCCTTTCTTTCTGCTAATTTTCCTTCACCATTGCTGCTTCGCTTCAGCTGCTCGTGTTGTAAACATGGGATCAAAAGAGACTGCTTACCCCTGCAACATGACGAGGAGCTCCATTGCAGAATGCCAAGGTGAGAACGAGCTGCTCCTCGACTCTGAAATCAACAGAAGGATTCTCGCCTCCAATTCTTACATCTCTTATGATGCCCTCAAGAAGAATAATCCTGTCAACGGCGGGTCTCCTCGTGGAGGGGCTTACACGCGAGGTTGCTTGAAGATATATTATTGTAAAAGCTAGCTGACTATTTCCATCCTGACCCAAACTGTATTGCCGTCTCTAATACTGCAGTTTCTTATATGAACTCTTTTTATTACAATCACAAGGAAGTGAGATCTTCTCATTAGAGCTGCTGGACTTCGTTCTAAACTAGCTAGTATTAGGGGAAATCAAATTAATGTGGGGATTGTAATTGGTGCTAGAATGACCCGACGATGTAGGAGGCGTTTTTTACATTTGCGACGGGAAAGTTCTAGCATTGTTTTTACTTCTCTTTCCTACGTTACCTGCTCAAATCCTTTGGTTGGGAGGGAAAAAGAAGAGAAAGAAAGGAGCGAGAAGAAAAAGAAATTCTCCAATAATCCTAATCGGGTAATTACATCATTTATTTTATTTCTTCACATACCTTCTTAGGACAATAACTAATTTACGAAGAGAATTTCGCTCTCGACGGCAATCAAATTTATGCTACTTTTCTCTTCTCTCTCACTAACCAAACAGACCTCTTTCTTTGGATGATGTCATGATGGTGTAGGAGACGATTCTTTTAATTTGCAAGGAGAAAGATAGGAAAAAATTGTTGCACTGTTTTTTCTTCTTTTATGTGCTACCTACAAAAGGGTAATTCTTCCATTTCCTTGATATAATGCTGTTGACAACTTTAATACCTGTCAATTGATCACACAGCTTGCAAAATCATTTAACATAGCTTTACAAGCGATTTTAGATGAATGACCTTTTCCACGATCTTGGCGACCGAGATGCTGCCTCCAAATAATGATTCCATTCAATTAGAAACTTTTTCGAGGAGCAAGGACCAGGCAGAGCAAACAATTAACTCTAATAAACATGGCACGTGATGTTCCAAATTTTTTGCAGACAAAACAATCTTCTCTTTCAAAGAGGATACAATTACCACAAGATGAACCGGTGAATAAATAACTTCAGCAGGATTGGAGGAGAAAAACGACCTTACAAAGAAAAGTAAACTAAGAAATTATTGGATGCGCTATACTCTATCTCCCTGCTTCTGCACTGTGCACTGCCCGCAGATTGCAGATGTCCTTAAAAGATGCATTTCTTCTGTGCATTTTTAAAATCCATAAAGCGCATTCTAATCGACGTTGTGAAATCCGGGAAGAGAGAGAAGTGACGAAGCCCACAACAACAATTTGAATTTCTTTGACAATTCGCCACCAGTTTATCCCATCATTTCTTTCAAGGTCCTGCTGATTTTCGTTCTCTGGCACTTGATTTGCTTCACCAATTGGTTGATTTTCAGCCACAAGTTCTTCTACTACAATACAGGCAATTAATTAGACATCAGGTAGAGTGAAAATAATATTAAATAATCAAGAAGCATTAACCATTTAGAAAAAGGCAGATATTTACGCCTTTGATCAGGTAATAAGGACTGTTAATATAAATATTGAAACTTGTCTCTTTACATACGTTACAAAAAATATATTGGAAAGAGAAAAGCCAGAAAGAGGTCCTCCATATTAACAGATACGAAATAAATCCGTCGATGTCTTGGCCCTCCTAGCCAAACGAAATCAGACAAAATTAGATCAAAATAAGCTCCCTAAGACAAAATGCAATGATATTTGAATTAAATGTCGCACTATGGCAATGTGATATGGTTTCACCAGCTGGACCAGCTGGACTTCTATAAAAGTTGAGCTAAACAAAATTATCTCCCATCTCCTCACGGCACAACAAGCAAAAAAAACACAAAAAGAGAAAAAAAGAAAAAATCAGCCACTAGTATGATCCCCTTCAAAATGTCACTCCGCACACTAATTAACATTTGAGCACCATACTCAATCACTCCTGTCCACTTCTAAGAAAATTTAAGGCTAATCTAATAACTCATACTAAATAATTTGGTGAAACCCAGAGCTTCATGTTCATCTTCATGCCAAAAATCAGAAACCACTTAAGACAAGAATAAAAAGGTAGACAATTGTGAAGCATGCATTGCACGTAACATATTAAGAGAATACAGATCAAATAAGTCCTCAACCTAACCTACAAACAAAAATACAGAAAATAACAAAACCCTCCAGATTCAAAAATATCCTGAAAAATAAGAATCAAAACTCTCCTTTGATTGGCTCCAAATATCAACTTGTCAGCTCTCTTTAGGTACAAGTACATGGTGATATAGCATTGCTGGAACAACATACTTTGAAAGTAATAGTGCATACTTATGGGTTTGTTTCGAGATTTCTCATATAAGCATCTAATGCAAAACAAGAGTTCACAAAGGATACCGGGTCTAGGAGCATTACCACCCTCAGGCCTAATAGGCAGGCCACCATTTTCAGCTTGGACAACTAGTCGAGGTTGTGGAGGTGCTGCAACCCTATGCATGCCATGCGTAAACCTTCTAATTAGAGGTGCAAGAAATCCAGTTTGGTACCTGTGAAAAATTAACAATTCTATCAACACAATTTAACGCTGTGATTAAAAAGGAAATCTGAGTTCAATTGAACTTACAGATAAACAAGGGCAGCAACAAGAAGGAGGATAACAAGCCTTTCTCTTGACCCATCTTGCTTGAAGGAGAGATTACAGCTGCCAATTTTATTAATAGAAGCAAGTCCAGCTGAAAAGCAAACTGAAACCTTCTTACAACAATCTGCCTTTGCGGTGCTGCTTGTGGTTGTTGTCTTCCTTCTTGGCCATGCTCCTCAGAAGCTGCTCCTCTTTCAGGAACAATAGGCCTATTGGTTAAGCACAAGGTGAACCATAAAATATCCGATGCACAATCTACTAGAAAAATCAATATATGGATGAAGTATACTCTTGAAAATAGTGCAATAATAGACGCATAATTTTCAACAAAAAAAAAAATACTACTAGAAAAAGGCCAAATATTCATGCTATCAAAAAGAAACATAGAAGTAGAAAAAAATGAAATTATACATACCTGAGGGGACAGGGCATCAAGAAAACACTTGAATTTAAGAGTAAAAGATGACAAATTTATTAACATGCCCACAGGCTAATGACCATCTCCATTGCAAAACCACCCATGTTGTCAAAAAGTAAATAGATAAATTGGCAAAATTAGATATATAACCAAAGAGCTTCAATTCATGATATTATACTGTACGAAACATTCTTTCATTTTTACAAACTTTCAGTAGGAAACCAAGTAGAGACTTCACAGTCTTCGATAATCTCAGCAGATAACAAATGCGGGTGATATCCAATGAAACAAGTAGTTCCCATAACAGTAAGAGAGTGCGCTTACACTGGGATCCTGTATGTAAGGCATAACGGTGTTGATAGGAACTCCAGCTATGGGACCCATAGACGGCATAATTGGAACAGCATAGATGCCAGGGCCATTGTTGATTGGCTGTTGATCTATTGAAGGCACCGAGCCCGGTACTAGTTCAGGATGCATAATTGGAAAATTTGAACTTTGCATGGCTGGGAAGCTGGGAAGTGTAGGCACCTGAAATAAGAAGAATAACGTTCAAAACCTCACTAAACATATTATATCAAATCAACATGTAGTAGGTCTTGTTGAAGCAGAAAAAGGGCATGAAAGAAGAGCTCAGTAGTCTTATACGTTTCAAGAAGAAATAAAACACCATAACTGGCTACGTGCCCCTTATTATTTTACATTTTCACTCTTCACTTACTCAAAGTAAGCGTAGGATTGAGAAATCTGACTCAAATGGGAATAGACTTTACATTTGATCTATAATTCGACAAAATTTAAATTCTACATTTAAAGTACTACTAGTACTAATTTTGAAATAGAACTCCCTAATCCAAAGAGAATTTAACTGATTATATTGTATTGATCTAATTTAACTAGGAGTAGACACAACCTGCTTCGCACTAAGGCTTCTAATTTAAGTATATTCGGGTTATAGTCTAAACTGATTTAAATATCTACCCAAAAAAGTAAAAGATTAATAAATAATAGATTATTAATAATATGAATATCAAAAAATTCAAAATTTAAATTCATAAGAAGATATTAATGACAGAAATCATCAAGCGTATAAATATTGGCCGCTATCTAATTAGCCGAGGCACTCCGCAAAGGAAGAGGCAAGATAACAGACAGATCCACCAAGCAAAAAGAAAAAAAGGTTTCGAAAATCAAAACAGGGCCCCTCATAACGAGATCCAAGGCCATCCAACGCCGGGAAACCAAATTTCGGAACCAGAATTCCGAAGTAAAAACAATCAACCTAGCAACGGAAATCGTAAAGGATGAAAATCTATAAAAAAAAAAAAAACAGAGCCGGGACAATCGGCCCAATTTAACGCATCAAAGTGGTAGAAAATGCAAAAGATTAAACAAACAAAAAAGACTGACGAGGAATAGAGACATGCACCTGGGTTGTTTGAGGTCCTCGAGATTGACGAGGGACGAGGAATAGAGACATGCACCTGGGTTTGCTTGAGGTCCTCGACGGATGGGACTCGGGCAGCCCTTTCCTCCATTACAAGTTGTTGGCACTGTATAAATTTAATTATCTTAATCGTCGACGTAGAAGAATGGAGAAGATGGGAAGCCGAGATGGCAACGGGGAGACGGGCCGAGGGGAACGAAATAAATGTTAATATTTATTATTATGAATATTAATGATATGTATTTTATTATTATATTTAAAATATTAAAGAATTTAAAAATATTTAAATATAGTTTATTATCACTCTTGAAATATTAAAGAAATCTTAGAATATTTGAATATCAAACGGAAGTCATCAAACTATCTTTATAAATAAAGAAAAGATAAAGATGCGAAAGATAAAATAAAAGAGATATATAGATAAAAAAGGGAAATATATTATTCACGATTTTAATCTAACATAGAGTATTGGGAGAGAGAAATCTTATAATTTCAATAATATAAATATGATAAGTAATCTTTTTGTATATCTCTATATATTTGATGGCTGTATCGTTAATTGAAATAGTGAATTATTCGTTATTGTCCCGTAGTTTTTGACTTTTCAGAAAAAGAGGGTTTTCAGATTTCTGTTTTATTTATTTTGTTTTATTTTTTTAATAGGCATTATTTTTTTACTGTTGTGGATCTCCAACTTTGGGGATTTTTCTCAACAGTAAATTATTGAGATACGTAAAAGGGAAAAGCCGACTAAATTAAGATACGTGAAAGGGAAAATCCCCCGACTAAATTGGGTTGGGTCCAAAGAAAAACAAAATAAATAAATTTATTTAAAGTTTTTAACCAAAAATAAAAATCAAATGGTGGGAAATTTAATCATAATTAGCCTCTCACCCACACGATGTGCACAATATATTTGAAATATATTAATAATATATATTAAACATATATAAAATATATTTCAAAATTATTAATATATATTTATATAAAAAATAAATATTATTTAATTTTAACAAAAAATATTGTTGTATACAAATATTAAAATTTAATT
Organism: Piper betle; assembly: GCA_033002965.1. Classification (NCBI taxonomy): domain Eukaryota; kingdom Viridiplantae; phylum Streptophyta; class Magnoliopsida; order Piperales; family Piperaceae; genus Piper; species Piper betle. The sequence continues at coordinate 10,020 of JAURVB010013118.1, read as the reverse complement.
TAATTTTTGCAAGTAAAAAGTTTTAATAACTAAATAGAATTTATTTATTTAAAATATTTTTAATTCAAATAGAATTATAGTCTAAGTTTTTTAACAATATATAATAATATGTAAATAAATAAACATAAAAAATATTAAATATATATTATAAAGTAACAAACTTTGATTTGATTGTATAATTTTAACTATATTAAAATTTATTAATATTTTAAAGTTCTTAATTTAGGTAATATTATAATTCAAAATTTTCTTAATAATAAATAATAATATGCAAATAAATAAATATATAACAAATGTAACGTAAATATATATTACTAAGTAACAAATTTTAATTTGATAGTATAATTATAACTATATTAAAATTTATTAATATTTTAAAGTTCCTAATTTAGGTAAAATTATAGTTCAACACTTTCCTAATAATAAATAATAATAATACTAATAATAATTTCAAATTAAATAAATATTAAGCTCCATAAAATTATTGTGATGTAAGAATCAACCATGATGCAACAAATAATATATGCACGTAGCAATAAAATATAGAACATTTCCAAAATATGTTATTCTTCTCACAACATTCACATTAAAATCACTTTTATTCTTCTGTAGCCAAGTTTGGACTTCATTGCTATGTTAAGTTTTATTCACATTTATAATCACATACAAAACATTTCATAGTTTTCTCACAACATTTCTGTAATAAAACATTCCAGTATATATATCCATAATCACACCATATTGTCATTCATTCCATACGGTAGGTATATGTATACATGGTGCATCCCTCCTCGTCTACAGCCCAGATAGCGCTCAATCATTCTCGTTCTCACTTACATATATAAGACAAAAATATCAGTAACGAGTGTTATTGGTGTAGAAATAACTAATAATTAAATTGGCATAAAAGAGCTAAGTGTAAAACCTGTGACTCGAGTCAAAGTTTTATAGTCTGAACTGGTCGATTCGACTGTTATTTTCAGTAGGGTCAATTTTAGAACACGCATATCAAGCCGAGGCCGGTCTTGTGTTATGAACCATGAGAGTCATGTGTACCCAAGTATATAATGATAATGTCAGTAAGACAGTAACAAAATTATTTTTTGGCCGAATAACACATTAGGATACGTTATGGGTAGTTTAGGTGGGTTATTAGTTATAAAGCATGTCATTGTAATGTTGTGATGTGTATTATATTTTATGAGATCTTTCCTTGTTTTTCTTGATTTTTTAAGAATTAATACAAGTTAGTATTATTTTTCTCAAGTTAGAGTCGAGTTAAGTTTTAATTACGAGACGACCACTCATTTTTCTCCCCAACCACTCGTTTTCTTCCCCCAACACCTTACGAGATGACTTTTGACATTCTTCCCGACCACTCCCTCCCCCCCCCCGACACCTATTTATTCCAAACCTCTGACACCATCACCATCCTCCTCACCCAACTCCCTTCTCCTTTTTCACCATTCCCTCTCCCTCATGATCCTCACTCGAGCTGGCCACAACCTTGTTGCCATCGCCACGTGACTGACGATTAGGTATAAAATTTTATCCGATTTTATTTGTGTAACAACCCGCCCGTTCCGAGCCACGAGCTAAGTGTTACTATATGAAACTAAGTGTCTCATAAATTAATTTTCTATTAATTTTCAAATTTTTAAGTAAATTCATAACAATAAATTTAATATACAAATGCTCGGAATAATCTAAACTCCATAAACCAAACAAAAATCCCACTGCCATGCAAACAATCTTGAGGAAAGAATAGTCCAATAGTAGAGAGTCTTCCTGCTGTCCCGACTCTACCTATCCTTCCATGCTCATACCTGCGGAAGCAATTCTGCATTAATGATAAAAACACTAAGTCGTATAATTACAAGAAACAATTAATATATTCCACAACATATGAATTACGTCTTTTAGTGATTATGAGCCTATGCTGAGCTCTTAATATATTGGGAGGGTGGCTTCCCATCTAGCTACAGTCCCATGTATGCGCACACACGCTATGTGGCCCTCAGCTTGTAGTTACCATTATTTGTCATTGACTCACCCTTAGTATCATAAGTGCATAATGAGCCATTTTGCGCCACTGGGCTCTCTCACCCCTTTCGGCATGGGGGCAGGTATTTAATATTTCAAAAATTTTAAGGGTGCTGCCTTGTGTCAGACTAAGCCAATTTCCAAATCGAAATATATAATATTTCAAGTAATTATACAGACATGGTATTGTGATGAGGAACCCACAACTATGACACACGAGAATAAAGCTTTCCCATTGTGAGTCAAATGTGCTCACAAACTATCCAGAGGATGTTTCATTTAACATCAACAGAACTCTCCATTATATAGAAGAATATATGTAGAATTCAAAAAGTCACTATATTAAATTTTATTAATATGTGTGAAATTCAAGAAGGTACAACATTAAATTTTATAGAAAAGAACAGTAATAACAAATAATTATATCAAATACCAATAATTAGTTTGATAATGAAAAGTCAAAAATTTATTATTTACTTAATGTGAATGAATGTTAAATCGCACTCACAACTCCCAATCCTAAAAATTCAATAATCAAAATTTATTTAAAACCATTCACAAATATCATTGTACCAATATAATAAAAGTCAATATTGATTCTTAAGAATAATATTTAGCTAAATATTAGTTATGGTTCATTCTTAAGATTTACAAAACCCTAAATAATATAGCCTAATTATTATTTTTTCGAGTTTTATAATTTGAGATTGAATTGTTTTATGATTTTATTGTGATGCAAATAATATCATTGTAAATAGGTGTTGGTTTAAATTTAAATGCATAATAACACATGATAATACTAAATCAAGTTTGAATTTAAATGCATGTAAATATATGTTGTCTTATATTGATTGATGAGGAGTTTAGCATTTATGCATTATATTGAGCGTTAGTATTTAGTCTTGTTGTGTAGGTACGAAGTAGGAGTTCACCGCCTAGGCGTGAAGACACACTCAGAGCTTCTACCAGGTCCGTTATGACTCGTTTCCTATTTTATGCTCTATTTTATTGTATATTGTGTTAAAAATTGCAGGATAAGTTAAGTGGCGTTTTATCGAATCCTACTTAACCCGGGTCATTTAATCGATCAATCTTCCAAGTTAATAACCTCAAGGAAGAAATCCCTTGAGAATGTTTGCGAAAACAAGATCCACAACAAGTTACCTTTGGGCCTACTATATAAATCCCTTCCCAAGCCTATCTATATAGTTTTATCAAGTTTTCAGTGAGACGAGAGATGAGAAAACCGACTTGCACATACCATGAATGGGTGCATGTGTCAGTCAAAGCAAGCTCTGGATTAGTGAGCAATCTCGAAGGATCCTGACAAATCATGTTTTGAGTTCCTCACACCCGGAGAAACGTGGAGGTTTATGGGTACTTGTTTAGTACAGCACATGTCTAGACTTGTGGTTCAAAGGGTACTAAAGGCGACTACCTGAGAGTACTTAGTCTTTGTGCTCAAGGCCAGGAGAATTATGGAGGAAATGAGAGGGCTTAAGATATACTTGTAGTCCTAAGGGACCAGAAAATAAAATGAGAAAATATCGAGAGAGGCATCAGCAGCAATAGAGTAGTCAGTTCAGGATGCTACCGGGTCTGCAGCGCAGTGGCTCTTCAGTAGGTGCCCTTTAGAGAGTTCACGAGAACTATATGAATGTTTTCCTTCATATGAGAGTTAACTCTCATAGCCAGTTTGATATTCGTTATATTTTGAACCAGTGACACTCGTTACTGACGTGTTTTTATAAATATGGAGGTGATGGGCATGAGTTGGATGTGCCAACTTGGATGGAAGAGTAATGATGTGTCTTGCACACACATATGTCAGACGATAGAATGTTAATATTTTATTTATATTGTCATTATATTGAGAATGATGTGATGTAATGCAAGGTAAGATAATATGATATAATACACTATTTGCTTCAGTAGCAGAATTTCTCATTGTGACATTTGAATACATATGTTTTAGTAAATTTGTGTAGATATTGAATATGTACAACAAGTAAGGCCTAAAATTTGATGTGAAAAATGAATAGAATGCACTGATGGGTCGAGATCCAAGATTCAAAATAACTTATGCAGCAAATTAGAATTTTTGTGAATGTTTATGTGTGATACATTTATATATGTTGATTTGACATGGTGGCCTTTAATTGCACTTTTAGGGAAGACTCTGTCCGTTTTATTTTACAAATTTTATCGTAATTATTTTGGTATGTAAACCACTTGTCATATATCATCTATATAGTAACATGTTAGGGTTTTTGTACATTCATTCATGCAAAGCGATTGACATCTTCCATCTTAAGATGCCGAGAGTAGATCCACACGAATTGAGTTTGGGTTAGCCGACACAACCGGGACTAGTGGCATTCTGGTTTAGTTCCCAAGCATGAACCGGATTTGAGGTGTTACACTAACTCTTTTGTTAAATGAAATCATTAATATTATGCTGCATTAGGAACTCTCATAATGGCACTAATCAAGAGCCGTCAAACTCGGCTCGAAAGTGCCCCATTCTAACTAGTCAAATGCCTCGGCAAATTTTCAAACTATCCCTTATGCGAGAAAATTAATTATTCTAAAGTCCTCTACATCTTCCGTATCACTCTTGACCCTGAGCACAAAGGTCAAGTACTCTCTGGCAAACACCTTTAATACCTTTTGAATCCATAAGTCTAGACATGTGCTATATTGCAGTAATCGTAATTGTAAAACTCTGAAAATAACTCAGTTATTTAATCTTGAAACGAATCTTAAATATTATTAAATTAATGTAATTTAATAATATTTATGGATTACTGCATATCTTTCTCAACCAAGAAAGGGGAGGAGAGGGGAGGGGAGGTGAAGTAGGTGTGAAACTATATAAGAATATCCTTCTCAACCTAGAAGGGGAGGAATTGGGGGATGAAACTATATGAGCACATCCTTCTCAACCGAGAAGGGGGAACTGGAGGGTGAAACTATATAAGCATATGTGTGCTTCTCTGAATTACTAAATTTCTAGTTTGATTTAGCGGTCATAGGTTACCATATTGGCTCATACACCAATATTTATATTTATGCATATGTGTGATTTTTTGTATGATCCTACTAGTAGTATGTTATGATGTAAACATGTTACCGTCAACTAGATTCTAGTACATGTTTATAGTTATGTATGATATGGGCATGTTACTTCGATTATATTATGGTACATGTGTATGTTATGTATGATAGGGGTATATTACCGTCGACTAGATTCCGGTACATATATATGGTTATGTATGTTACGGGAATGTTACTGTCGGCTAGATTATCGTACATGTTTATAGTTATGTATGATGCGGGCATGTTACCGTCGATTGGATTTTGGTACTTGTATATGATTATGTATGATATGGGCATGTTACCATCGGCTAGATTCTGGTACATATATAAGTTTGTGACACGTTGTATGCTCCGTTGAGTTGTCTGAGCTGCACGTGGTGCCATGTGGTTCCATTGTGTGCTCTGGCATAGTATATATGATTATTATATATATATATATATATATATATATATATATGTATATGATTATGTATGTATGTATATTTTAGTTGGTCATTGAGTGGTTCCGGTCTATGCTTTTGAAATCTACTTCCTTAAAATTTGTACAATAGTAGTTAAATTATTAACTTTATGAATTTTTAATATCACACTTCAGTCTACCACTAGACCCAAACAAAAATTGGATGTTGCAGGCCCAATTCCTTATTAGATTGATAGTGGTATGTTATGAGTTATAAAAATGAATTTCAAGGATGAAATTTTCTTAAGATGGGTGGAATGTAATATTCCTCCTGAAAGTAATGTTAGTCTTACATCCATACCTACAGGGTACGATCTAATATATTCGACAATTAAGCGATATTTCTCAATATAACTTTAATATATTTTTGAAGACGAAAATTCCCATGGGAGATTGTAAAATTTCAAAAATAACTCGATTATTTTATCTTGAAACGAATCTTAAATATTATTAAATTAATGTAATTTAATAATATTTGTGGATTCTTTTCAATAAACTTTATTTATTGTCTTTTTTATATTTCGTAATTATGAAGTGTGTACGCTTTATTTATTGTGTCTTCGTTTCTCATTATTATAAAGTATGTATGTATTTATAACTTATTTATTATGACCTTTCATTACTTACTTTTTTATTTTTATGCATTAAACTATGTTTATATAAGCTGATCCTTCTTAACCCAGAAGGGGGGGGGGTGTATTGGGGGTGAAACTATATAAGCATATCCTTCTCAACCTAAAAGGAGGGGAACTAGGGGTGACACAACCACCTTTGTTGAGTTTTTAAACATGGTCGTTGGTTTTGAATTTTGTAAAAATTGCCATTGAAGTTAGTTGCACGTCGACATACCCATACATCAGCCATACTTTGAAGAGCATATTTTCTTATGTTAAGTTGTTACTATATTTCTAATTTGATTGAGTGGTCATGGGTTACTATGTTGGTCCATGCACTAACACTTATATCTATGGTATGTGTGTTTCTTTGTATTACTAAATTTCTAGTTTGATTTAGAGGTCATAGGTTACCATATTGGCCTATACACCAACACTTATATGTATGCATCCTGTGAATATTTTGTATGAACCTATTTGCAGTAAGTTATGATGCGAGCATGTTACCGTCGATTAAATTACGGTACATGTATATGGTTATGTATGTTACGGGCATGTTACTGTCGACTAGATTCTAATACATGTATATGGTTATGTGTGTTACGGGCATGTTACCGTTGACTAGATTTTGGTACATGTATATGGTTATGTATGATGCGGGCATGTTACCATCAACTAGATTCTAATACATATATATGTTTATGACACATTGTATGCTCTGTTGTATTGTCCGGACTACACGTGGTGCTATTTTGTGTTTTGGCACAGTATATATGATTATGTATGTATGTATGTATGATTTAAGTTGGCCGTTGAGTGCTTCAAGCCTATGCTTTTGAAATCCACTTCACTGAAATTTTTATGATAGCAGTTAAATTATTAACTTTATGAATTTTTAATATTACACTTCAATCTGCCATTAGACCAAAAAAATTGGATGTTACAGTAATCCTCGCTTTTGGTTTGACTCTATCATGATTTGTTTTAACAGGTAAACAGATGTGTCGAGTGGTGGATTTATCGCATCCTTCTCCACACAGGACATATGTTGTAAAAATTTATGGATTAATAACCTTTGAAGATGTGATCCCTCAAGTTTGTTTCTGAAAACTCAGATCCAGGTCATGCTGTTTTCGGGCCTACTATATTACAATCCTTATCTAAACCTATATAAATACAGTTTTCTCATGTTTTTTAGTGGATGTGAGACAAGGGAAAGTTGACTTAGGTGCACTGTGAGTGGGTACGTGCCGGTCAAAGTGGGTTCTGAATTTGTGAGCGGGTCGTTCCATTCCTGTGGGATCTTAACAACTCTACCTTTGAGTTCCTAAAACCCAGTCTTTGACCAACATGCTTAGGCAGTGAGTTCCTATTTTATAACTACACATCAAAACTAAAAATGAGCACATGCTATGATGCATTCACACATCTTAACTAGCATACTCAATCAGAACACTCACATCAATCCACATCATGATTTTCTATACTACATTGCAATTAATTACCAATTCATACTTAGCATTTATTTTATATTATTCAAATCATGTAAAAATAATTATTAATTTTTAGTGTGGTGGTGAGGGTGACAACGGTAGCAACTAGTGTCAGTCAAGGTGGGTCGGCTTGTCTAATCAGCCCTTGGCTAGCATCGATGACAAAGCTCAATGTGGAGGAAAGGTTCATCGGATCGAAGGGGTGGCGATGGCTGCATGGCATCAGCGGAGCGGTGTCGGCAATCATAGTGTGAGGGCGCATCTTTGGGATGTCGTGCAAGCCAGGTGGTGGCCGGAATGGTGTGGGGAACGACTTGGAGAGCTCTGGTGGCTTCATCAGCGTCGATTGGTGGAGGTGCAGCTGCAGGAGGAGGCATCAACGGAAAGCTTCGAGGAGGCGATCGCAGAGAGAAGGGAAGCGTAAGTGTAACACCCCAAATCCGGTCCACGCTCATGAACCGAACCGACATGTAGCAGGCCCCGGTTAGGTCTGCTAACCGAACCTAACTCATGCGGATCCAGCAATCTCGTGAATAAAAGTTGACTTGACTTTGACCTGAATTAAAAATAATATCTAGCTACTAATAAATTCCAAAAAAAAAATCCAAAAAAATATTAAGAAATCCCATAAAATATAATACACTCCATAACATCAAAATGACATGTTCTATAGCTTAATAACTCACCCAAACTGCTATACAATGAGCCCTAATGCGTAATTCAACCTAAAAATAATTATATGATCAATTACATAAAAAAATAATTGCATACTATCATACACTCTGATAACTCATTTATCATAGTTTTTCTGACGTTAATATCATCTGTATAATCGTGTATACTTGACCTTCATCGCTCATAATAGAAAATTGGCTCGGTTTTAGCATGCGATCATGGAAACTAACTCAACTTGAACTGACACATGAGATTGGTTCACTAATGTAAAACTCCAACTTGATTTACGGGTTTTACAGTGGTAGCTAGACATGGCCGGCGGCTGCTAAATCTGGCCGTGCCTTAAAAAAAATTGGTCGTCGGCCAGGTTCTGGTCACCGCCTGGCTATCGCCAAGGTTGACAGTGACCAAATGGTTGGTCGACAATGGCTGGAACCTGACCATTAGTGAAGGAGGGGATGGAGGGTTTTTTTTTTTATTTTGTCATCAAATCTGGGTCGTCCTTATGATCAGATGAGCTAGATTAGAGCTTGGAGTAGGAACATGTTCTTGCCCTAGGCTCCGGAAAACTTTTTATTAGGCGAATCGAATGGCTCAAATCACCCATTTTTAATCTAAGTTGTCTTTGTAATCAGATCAGGCGAATCCGAATGGCTCAAATCAAATTGGTTATTAAAAAAAAAAGGTGGCCAATTTGTAGCGTTGGCAATCATTCTGATTATTGGCGATGAGATCTAGCTAGGCGACCGGATTTGGCAGTCCCCGTGCCATATCTTGGACATCCTTGTAATCGGTCAGTCTCATTTAAAATGGATTTAGAAAAGATAAAATGAGGCCACAACTATCGAGCTTGTGGATTATTATGTTACTCAATTAAATAAAAAAATATCATAAATAACCATGTTTGAATGTTTTCTAGTATAAATGTCCAAAAATTCTTGTTTTTATTTCAAATATATCCAATTCGTATATTTAAATATGCTTGACTCATAATTTTTATTTTATTGACATAGATACCCTTAATTTAACTTCATTTTGTTTACACATTCTTCTTACATTCCATATCTCCTTATGATGAATGATATTTCATTTTAAAAACTTTTTCTTCAAATTAAAAATATGACATCTTCAAATTCAAAATTTAAATACCCAAAATTTACATATTTATTTTCTTCTTTCTTTCTGAATTTAATTGTTTAAAAAATAAAATAAAATAAAAACTGAAAATTTTACTTTTTTGTTTTCCCACTCATCATCAATATTATCATTTTAGAGCCTATTCATCTTTTCTTAGTAACAAATCTTTTTACTTTTATATATGAAAATGGTAAAGATTATAACTTTTATCGATTATATATCTTACTCTTAATAAAAATAAGATTTTGCTAAGTATTTTTATTATTAAATAAAAAATAATGAGATTTGGTCATTAAAAATGACTATGTCTAATATAACCTAGGCGCTGACCCATCGTGCAATGATATATTATTTTATTATAAAATATTTAAAAAGATATTTGATAACACCATATTAAAAGAAAGATAAATTTATATTTTAATTATTTTTTAAAAATAAAAAATAATATTATAAAAATATTTTAAAAAATACGTGACTAATCTTAACTAAGCTAAAAATT
>JAURVB010013117.1:0-67339 GCA_033002965.1 Piper betle | reverse complement strand
ATTGTTTAAAGTAACAGGGAAAGTTCCTAACTACCAAGGCATCCCTTGGTGATGTCATAGGTAAGGTATCACACTTAAAGAGGTATGAGTATCATACCTAATAAGGTATGAGTTGATCTAAACCTAAAATGACAGAGATGACCTTGGGAACTGTGCCGCAGGTCCCATAGGTGCTAGGATGGTTCAAAAGGGGTTCCAAACACACACCAAGCAATCTAGATTTGCAAGAAACACTATCCTAAACCTATCTAGACTCGAGGTAAAAAAATGAAAAATAAGAGTCGAGACATTGTAATGTCCAATCAGGCGGTGCCGAGCATTGAGGGAAGACTAAAATCGTGGCTCGCAAATTCCACACCATACATACGCATGCGACAAAAAAGGCTAGAGGAACAACTCTATTTGGGTCAAGACCACATCAAAACTAAAACCGTCTAGCAAAAAGCTTGGTTACATCAATTACAGCCCTAAATATAGAGGTGAGCATGAACGTCGGAATTTGTCTGCCTCGTCCGATGTCCAAAGCATGTCCGACTGAATTTAACCGACCGAATTCAGCTTAATTAAAACAAACCAAACATAGACATTTTTTTGTCCAACCGAGCAACCAACCGAGTGTTCGATATTTTATATCAATAATATAATGTCTTAAATATTTATAAGACTAATATTATAGTTTATGAAAATTTTAAAATATAAATATACAATAAAATTAATTAAGTTTATACATAAAATTGTTATTTAATATCTTACATATCTAAAAATGACATAGATATAAAAAGGATAAAAGTCACTCTTATATTTAGGAATTTAGAACTATATATTCACATTAATAATCATATCAAACCACTTATAATTTAGTTAACATGTTCTCAATTTTTAAAGTCAAACAAAAGATAATCAATATATAAAAACTTTAAAATAATCATTGGCAGCAAAATGTAGTCCAATAGTACATATACTTCAAAGATAAAATATTCTAATGATTGATTCTTCATCTAGCTCACCTACATGAAAAAAATACAAAAAAGTTAATTTCTCATGTTTTATATCCTCTTTATTTTGCAATTAGGATATTTCATTTCAATATGCTTCTATAAATGAGTAGTTTCATAACTTTCAGTTCTTCAAACTTCTTTTCACAATAGCGATAAATAGAAAATGTTTCATTCTTCTAATATTATCTATCAAAATAGGCGCATACACCAGATACTATTTTTCTCTTTTTTTGATAATGTACTGCCCATAGATTATCTTTCTTTAGCAATCAGATTTTTTCTATCTTTTTCACATCCACTTTGTTGATTTACATTTAATAATGAACTTGTATGATCTATCTTCGAAAAAATATATCACATTATAAGCATAATGTAAAAACCACAATCTGAGTCAGGGTTTTATGCTTATGAACCGATCAGTTCAGACATCGGTTCGAGTTGAGTATGTTTTAGAATATGTGTACTGAGCCGATGCCGGTCACATGTATGAGTCATGAGAGTTATGTGTACCCAAGTATATGATGATAATGCCATGAACACAAAATAAAAAAATGAGTTATTAGAATATATAAAAGTATGCTAGTTATTTTTTTATTTTTATATATAGTGGATCGTAAAATTAATTTTAGGTCGTTTACCGCATTAGGATGCGTTACAGGGTAGTTGGGTGGGTTGTTAGTTATAAAGCATGTCGTTATGATGTTGTAGTGTTTGTTTTATTTTATGGAATTTTTTTAGGATTTATTTCGAGTTAGTTATTATTATTGACTCAGGGCGGAGTGAAGTCGAGTCGAGTTAAGTCAAGTTTTATTTACGATATTGCCATTGATCAAACCCCCAACCCTTTTTCTCTTCCCTGTCCAAACCCTTGCCTCGCCGCCCTCTTTTCGTCACCGCCGCCGCCGTCGACGTCGCTCTGCCGCCGATCGTCACCACCAGGCCCCGCCACAGCGTTGTTGTGATGCCCCGAGCTCCCCCTCCGTCGCTTGGCCTCCACGACGCCGCGCCTAGCGATGTGCTCGCGTCATTGATTCCGCCACCGGCGACCATTGTCGCGGCCATCCAGTCACCGCTTTGACATTACTGACTTTCCTACGGCCTTCCCCGACAAGAGCAAAGCCCATCGCTGCCCAGGCCGGCCGGATCTAGTCACCCACCACCAACCACCTTTGTTTAGCCATTTTCCGGCGAGCCGCCACCTCTGCCGAGCACGTCAACATCGTAGATGTGTCAAGCTCGTCGAGCCGATTCCAACGGTTTTAGCGGAGGGGTTTTGCTAGCAGCGCAGAGTGTAGCCACCGAGGGCAAGCGGCGGCAGAGGCAACGGCAGCGCAGAGGATTTTTTTGGAAAATACAGTAATTTCGAATTGTCCGCGGATACTGCTCGGGCTCGACAAACAATTTGACGTCAGAAGTCGGTTGGACAAGTTTTGTCCAACGAAATTTCGGACGGACACAGACAATAATTTATCCGATGTCTATCTGACTGATGCCCACCCCTACCTAAATGTTAGCATTTATGTGTTCCAAATTATTCATAAGTTGTAGGACCTTATAATTATTATGTTTATTACTCATATATATTAGGCTCAAATGTTGAGGTTAGCAACAACTAATACTCGTGTACTCTAAATTCATATTATTTACAAATCATGTATTAGCTTTTATATATATGAGTCTGATATACAAGAGCGGTAAATTAGTGGGTCCCACTACTCAAAACTAATATAGATAAATAGAAAATAAATAACAAGAGTAATTATAAATTTTCAACTCAATCTAACACTTCTAACTTTTTTATCTTATTTATTAAAGTAATTGTAAAAAATAATTTCAAAATATCTATTAACTAGTATATTTTTTATAAATCTAAAAGTAGATCATAATGATGTTAATAAAAAATAAAATTCTATGAACCACCTACTTATGTACTTTATTTTTAATACATATAAATATTATTTTATAGGACCCATTAAAATGGTACAAATTAGTCGGGTATAAGTTCATACAAGTTATCCATATGCGGTGTAGCTCACTATAATTTATCTAATATATAAAACTAGGGACTATTTTAATATGGTTCTGTCATGTGTTCTCTAATTATTTTACAATATTATCTTTTATTTTTTATTATTAAAAATTTTAATTTTCTATTATAAGTAAAATTTGTTTTGACTTTAATTATAATTAGGATTTATTTTAATTTTTATTGCAATTAGGATTTGTTTCAAATTCTTTAGCCATACATCGCACATGTTAGCGACTATATATATATATATATATATATATATATATATATATATATCGGATAGCCTGGGGGTGACTTCAGGAAAAATTTCCTGCAATCACCTCTAATCTAGTTCTTCAAATATAATCTGACGGCTTAGATCTTTTTTTATTATAAAAACCCTAATCTCCATCCAATCCGTCGTTGCACCCACACCCTCGCCCTCGTCGTCGTGCCCCGCCCTGGTCGTCGCCCCCCCGGTTGTGCCCCCTCGCGACCCCCGCCTGTGCCGCGTCCCTGCCCCCTTGCTCGTCGCCATGCACCCGCTCCCTTGCTCGTCGCTACACCTCTGCCCCCTTGCTCATCCACCATGCCCATGCCTGCGCCTAGGCCTGCACCCATGTCTTTCCTCACCGTGCCCACGCCCGCGCTACCGCCCTCCGCCTTGTCTACGCCCATGGTGCCACCGCCCACGGCATGGGTGTGGCAGAGGAGCAAGGGCGGTGGCACCATGGGTGTGGGCGAGGCGGAGGGTGTGGGCACAGTGGAGGTCCTCGACAATGCAAATTGGGCGCGAGGGTGTGAACGCGGGTGCCGGCCCAAGAGCACGACGGTGGTGGATGCAACGGCGACAACGTGGACAGTAGTAGGAGGGAGGAGGGGAAGTTTTTTTTTTAAGAAAATAGATCTAGACCGTCCAATATAAGTGGATGGTCCAGATTGGGCTGACTGGAGGAAAATTTTCCTACAATCACCCCAAGGCTATTCAATTTGATATATATATATATATATATATATATAGGGCAGTGCTACTATGCGGTGCCATCGTGGGCCGTTAGATGAAATCCAACGGCCCACTGTCATCCAAGCCCCTGGACCCGCTCGAGACCGGCCCGCCTGATCGCCCACCCGACTACCCCAGCCCCCCGCCTACACCCTGTCGCCACCCGCCGTCGCTCGCATTCCCCTGCCATGACCACCACCACCGCGTCAGGCCCGTCCGCCCTCCTACTAGCCTGCCTGCCCGGGAGAGACCGACCCCCTGCCGCCGCCCACACTCTCTTGCCACGACCACCCCACCGCGGCCCCTCTGCCCGCTCCCTAGCCACCGCCCCTGCCACGACGACGACCACCCCCCTTTGCCGCAGTCCCCCTCCCGAGGGGGGGCGCGATGGAGGGGGTGGTAGGGGCGGCGGCTGGGTCGACAGGGTGGGCCGCGACGAGGGGGGTTGTGGTCGTGGCGTGGGGCGGCGGCTAGGGGCGGGCGAAGGGGCCGCGACGGGGTGGTTGTGGCAGGGGAGTGCGGGTAGCGGTAGGGGGGTTGGTCGCTCACGGGCAAGCTGGCGGGCCTCCACAAGGAGGTGGAATATGGGCCACTAGATCGAAATCCAATAGCCCATATTAGCTACATTACAATACACTACCTAAATAGCAAAATTATATATATATACACGCGCGAGTACGGTACTTAAATTTCGAGTTTCACCATAATAATTGGGATGAAATTTGGGGGTAGCTTGGGGCCCAACCGAGCAACCAACTAGACGGGTAGGGCTCACGTGTGGCACAGGATTGGGCTCATGTGATTGGTGGTACCTACATTACGAGGAACTGATGAGCAATCACAATTCGTAGCAACAAAAAAGAGAAACACCACTTTATTATTGTTGCCCAGTTAGGTCCGTGCTTCATACAACTTACAACTATACATGTTAGAGTCGTACCTAAAATGTTGTTATTGTCTAATGCTGAAGGGACAAGCCATGGTCCAATTCATTTAATCACCATCGATATAATCCTAGCAGGGGGAGCTTATATTCCGCCCATCTTAAAAAATTCAGTCTCT
Organism: Piper betle; assembly: GCA_033002965.1. Classification (NCBI taxonomy): domain Eukaryota; kingdom Viridiplantae; phylum Streptophyta; class Magnoliopsida; order Piperales; family Piperaceae; genus Piper; species Piper betle. Next base: position 62,268 of record JAURVB010013117.1, on the reverse strand, counting down.
AAAATTATTTTGAGATCTTGTAACCCTAATTTGAATTTATATCTAGACAAATATCTATCATCCAATATGCTACGGAATTATCTCGGTCTAAATACATAAACAAATTAGGTTCATGAGTCATAAAAGAAACTTAATTTGAGGATATTTTTTAAATGGGTAAAATATAAAATTTCATAATTACTTAGTTATTTTAATTAGTTAGTAAGAAAAGATTCAAAATATTAGTGGACATAATGCTTATAATTTTTAATGTAGTTAATAATTTTTAAAAAATAACCGGGCCTATCTATTTATACTTAGATCTGGTCGTTTTAAATGATATAAGAATTGGTTCAAGCCATTCAAATTATATTATTTGCAGGCCGATCCGGTCTGAATATTGACCATGCGAGCCACGGTCGAGAAACATGGTCCCCTCAATATGCAAGGAAACTACCCAAATGCCAGACAGTGGTTTGGTCAAATTATGAATCAAATACAATTGATTAGAATTAGGCAGCCGGTCTCGAGCCAGCAACCGACCTGTGTGTCCTACCATTACACATGAACAGTCCTACTTGAAACCATCAAAATCTGATTGTCCATTATGTTCACACTAGCCAGGCAGAGAGGAAGAACAATAACTGTATATGAAGTTCTACCTAGAGCCGATTGCGTACATGTATACACTCTAAATTAAAGAGACATGCAGCTGGATGCCAAATGCACTGTATAATTAAGTTATTCTCTTATCTTTGACGTTTGATCAGCATCATCATTCAATGATTGAATTTGAAGTAATTAATCAGTTAATACCTTATTACAAGCCTATGATATGTAACATGAGTTTGTGAACCTTATAATTAAACAAATTATTTGTACAAAGCTAAGATTCATATATATATATATATATATATATATATATATATATATATAATATAGCTTAATCTTTATCCTCCAAATCTATTTGGCACTTATAAAACTAATGTATGCATGAATGGACATCTTAGCTAGCTTGCCATCTTTAGTCAACAGAAGAATGATACAAAGGGGGGAGATCTCTGCGAAAAGGTACTATTTCTTTACTATTGTTTGAGTTAAACATACACAAGGCAGAGGTTTAAGCACTACCAAATGAAGCTCAAACCGCTTGTCCCATGTAAGAGGAAGTAACTGCTATTCATGGGTTGTAGAAGCTTTAAATAAGAACCACAGTTTGGAACTCCTGGGCGCGAAAACTGCACATACTGTTATAAAATCGAACACGTGACAATTGAAATTAAATATTGAGATAGCAACCGTGAAGAAAAATTCTATGGAAGATCTGAAATGCCCTCGCTACATGAGGTATATATATATATATACACACACGCGCGTCCCGCGTCCATTCCATTTAATTATGGTTTTTGCTGATCATTTCTGTTCTGTATCGGAAGCTTTTGAACAATCAGTTCGCAACTTCAAATCACTCTTTTGAAAGAAATGACAATTGTTAAAGGATCGTTGCAGATACATTGCACCATTTAAAATGTTTTACTTTGGCAAACAGATATCTAGCTTTGCCAGCGATCTTGAATCTTTTTTATTAAAACAAAAAGGTGAAGGCGCTTTGCCTATTGTTTTTTAATTTCCCCCGCCCCTTCTTTTGGGCGCTTTACCTGTTGTTCTTGGTCTTGAGTTTTGATGGACTTGATCATCATCTATAAAAGAAGATCGGAGATTCCGAGGCCCCTTCCAGTTTCAAAAGAGTATATATTATATATATAATCAACAAAATGATCATCCCCCCGACACCAGCTGTGTACTTGGTGGTGCAACAGCCATCCATGGCTTTGAAGTATAGTATTCCCCGCTCAGTCCTGGCCAGGAATCATGGATTCATGACGCAGTACTAGCTTGCAACATAAAGGCGCAAATAACTTGCTGATTAAATTTAACTTCGATGTTTGATAAATCGTCAGGATAATTCCGGTTTATTATACGTGTCTTGTCGTGGCTTAAATTATACATTTTGATAAGTATTTTTGTATATCTTTATTTAATTAGCATACACCTACAACAAAATAGAGCATTAGTGACAATAAATTTATCACTAAAATTCTAAAAATTTTGCCACAAAAGTTTTCTTCAAATTTCTTTTGCATGAGTGATGGACGGATTTGATCGTCATTGATGCGCAGTTTTCTGCAGTGAGGCATACGTAAATCATGGGATATAAGAAAGGGAAGATCTGTCGATTAATCTACTTATCTTTGAGCGCCCTTTTCTTGAATATTATTTTTAAAAATTTCAGACTTCCAACTATATTCCACTAGATGAAATAAATCAAAAAATGATTTTTTATTCAAGAATGTCCAAAATTGAAGCCTCACAATTACTAGTCAATATAGGCTTCCTTGTTGTAGTAACGAATCTTGTATATATACACATGTTCCTCTTTATTTCAATTGTTGACGTAACTAATTGTAATTAATATATGTCTAACAATTGTAAAATGCATATAAAAATAATTATAACAAGGTTGAAAAGATGCAAAATATTGAAACATTGAATAATTAGGCCAATATTAACAAAAAAGTATGTGTTACATTAATCTTATTGAAGCTCAAGATAATTTGTATGAAAGTATTGTCATTTTTTTTCAGATTTAAATATTTTATTTAATTATAATAACGATTCTAGAAAATGATTAAAATCTCATATAAATGTGGTCCACCACAACACCGGAAACCGGATTTAACAAACAATTATAATACGGATAAATATGAGTTTATGAGTAGCTAAGTCTACAGCTAGAAAAAAAGGCTTTTGTCACAAAAATTTTCATGACCCTTGAACTATGACAAATCATAGTTTTCCACGAAATGTTGTCACTATAAACACTGTGTTAAAAGCCTTTACCCCAAATTAATTTGACACAAAAACAGGGCTATAAAATGATTGCCATGGTGTATCATAGTGTTTTTGTGACAATTTGTCACAGGAAGATCACAATAAATGACTGGCAAATAAGCGAAGCAATTGCTTGATCGGGTAGATAGTCGCCATTTTCTATATATATATTTATTATATATTGTAGTATAATGATTTTTTTCGCTCTTATTGCATTTCTAAGTTTTCTTTTCCTGTCTTTTAAATTTATCTTCTTCTTCTACTTCTACTTGCCCATAACTCTTTAATTTTGTCCATATTTTCCAAAAACTCATCTTCATCGTCTTTTCAATCATTTCATACTTAGTCAAAATTCTTCGATTTTGTCTTTACTCTCCTCAAACTCAATATTAGTTAATATTTACTTTTAATTATTTAAAATAAGTACTTTTAACTAATTATTTATTAGTATTTAATTTTAATTTTTTAAATTTCTTCATATAACTTAAATATTTATCCTACTTTATTTAAAAAGGAATTTTAAAATATTTTTTAATGTTATATATTTTTAATTTTATTTTTTAGTAAAATTTTAAAAAGTTTGTCAAACATGGCCCCATACATTGCACAAGTCTAAACTTTATATATATATATATATATATTAAAATTTAATCTCACATCTAATACCTATTAGGCTAAGATCATGTTTATAAGTGAGAATGGATTATAGATCTTTAACTTAGTTAACCACTTTTAAAAATAATTTAGGCTCATTATATTGAACTTTGGGTCAGGTTGTTATATATAATATATAATTTTTTATAATTATTATTTAAAACACAAAATATTTTTTTACTGAATATTGCATGGAGAAGAAACTAGTAATAGTAATTATTTCTTATTTTTAAATACTATATCATATCACTCGAGTTGTATTTGGTATGTCACATACCACCTTTAAATTCAGTATAGTTTAAGCTTTTACGTCATTTTAATTAGTACCCAATTTTTTTATTATGAAATTTTCACAAAATTTGATTTGCAAATTTTTTTACATTTTAATTGTTATTAAATAAAGTATTGATGACGAAATATATTTTTAACATTTAATGAAATATTTTATTTATAATTTTTAAATATAGTTCAACCCAATTTGACCCAATTGAATCATGTATACATGCACCACCTAAAAATCCAGTATAGTCGTCATTGGTACAATATTAACCCCCTTATATCAAAGAATTGTGTGCAACACCTTAAATTTGGCTCACTTACGAATCGAACCAGAATGTGACGGGCATGGTTGCATAAATCGGAATCGAAATCGGAATCGGATAGGAATCAGTTCAGTTGAATCAGTCTGAATAAGTCCAAATCGATCATATATAATAATTTGCCAACTCATAAAATAAATATATAAAAATTAGATATTGATGTCATTTTGATATTATTGTGTGTATTATATTTTTTGATATTTTTTTAGATTTTTTTTGAATTATTTAGAGTTAATTATTATTTTTGACTAGAGTCGGACACAAGTCAAGTTTTAATTACGAGAATGCCACGAGTCTTATTTCTTTCCCTTCGCATTTTCTCTCTCACATCCGCCCTCCTTCCCCGTCACCACCGCTCGCTACAGCGCCCCCTCCCCCAAGACCCGCCCTGCCCTGCCTTGCACCCGCTGCGCCCCGCCCCCTTCCCCTAGACCCACCCCGCCGTCGCCTGCCGCACCTCGCCTTGTGCCCACCGCGCCCCGCCTCCCCCGCCAGCCCCGCTCCGTCCCTCCCCGCCACCACTGTCCCACCCCCACCGCGCCCCGCCCACCTGCTCCCGGAATCGGCCGTTCCGAATCGGCTAAAATCTGTCGGAATTGACTTGAATTAGCCGATTCACGGACCAATTCAGATGAAAACCAATTCAATGGGTTTTTGAATCGGTTTTCATCCGATCCGAGTGGAATCATCAGTTATTTTCACAACCTAGGTGACAGGTTATTTGATTAAGTTGGTTAACCTGAACCTAACACAAATAGGTCTACTCTTGGGGTCTTAAAATAGAAGATAGTCATCACGATGTATGAATAAAATGCTTGGAACTTAACATGATACTACTTGAATGTCATGTCAACTAAGTTACACTAAACTAATCAATCACGATAAAAAATAATAAACCCTAAAATAAAATTAACAAAGATTCCCCTGAAAGTACAATAAAGGTCACTTTGTCACACCATAAACAATATAAATATTTAATAAAACATTCACACATTATTTTTATTTAATTGTATAATTCATTTCTATGTTGAATCTTGACTCGACTGTTGATTTACCTTAATCTTACTTAATTGAAATGGATCTTGACCTATCTGTTGATTATATTGAAATCAAAATACCTTTACTAACTATGTATATAATTATGATATTATTCATAATCAAAACCATATCATGTAGGTGGCAATTGTTCTGTTGACTAACACAAATTATGTCATTGCATCGTTTTCATTATAATATTTTCACCATTAGAAGTAAAAAAATAAAACATTCTAAAATCGATCCATGTGTGTGCAAAAGTCGTCATTACTCTTCCGTCTAGGCTGACATTTGATATCCTGATCATCACCTATATATATAATAAAAAATACATAAGTAACAAGTGTTAGTGGTCTAAATATAACTATATCAAACTGACTATAAAAATTAACTCTCATGGGAAGAGAAATATTTTTATAACTTTGTTGAACTCTTTGAAGGGCATTTATTGGGAAGCCACATAGTTGCAGACTCTATAGCATCCTAAACTGACTGGTCTATTGATGTTTCTCTCGGCATTTTCTTATTTTTCTAATCCCTCGGGATTACTAATATATCCTAAGTCTTCTTCTATCCTCTATATATCTTCTCGCCTTGAGCACAAAGGTCAATTACTCTTGGACAATTACCTTCAGTACCCTTTGAACCTCATGTCCAGATGTGGGTTGTACTAAACGATACATGTAAACCTCCACATTTTTAAGTATAAGGAACTCAAAACACGGAGTTATCAGGATCGCTAGAGAATGGAACAACCCTCTCACTAATCTAAAGCCAACTATGACTAACATGTGCACCTACTCATAGTACGTATAAGTTTGTTTCATCACCTCTAATCTCATTAAAAACTTGATAAAATTATATGTATAGACCTGAGAAGAGATTTATATAATAAGCTTGAAGGGAACCCGTGATAGATTTTATTTTCAAAATCAGACTTGATGGCCTAATTCTGATAACATGTCCTAACAAGATAAACAACTTAATTCTAATTATATGGTCCAATAAAAATAATAAAAATAAATAAATTGGCATATTGTTATATATTCTGATAACTAATTTTTTCTGTTGTGTTATTGACGTTATCATTATATGCTTAGGTACACATGACCCTCATAGCTCATACAAACGATTGGCATCAGCTTAGCGCATATGTTTTGAAAGTGACCTAACTAAAACATATGGTTGAACTAACTAGTTCACAAGTATAAAATCTTGACTCAGATTATAGGTTTTACACTGGTTTTTTTTACACTTTCATTGTATTAAGTTTTTCTTGCATCGGTGGTTGATCTGACCTCACAATAGTGTTATTAGACCTTTAATACTTATTTAATTTAGAATTATTATTATTGTTATTATAATTTATTAGGAAAGTATTGGACAATAATCTATCGAAATTAGGAATTAAAAATGTTAATTAACTTTAATATATGTGAAATTATACTATTGAATTAAAGTTTGTTACTTAATAATATATACTTAATTTAGATTTTTATATATTTTATTAAAAAGAGAATAATTTTATTCAAATTAAAAATCTTTAAAAAATAAATTTTATTTAGTTATTAAAATTTTTACTTATCAAAATTAAAATTATTTTTAATATGTGTATATAAAGCTATATTTTTTGTTGAAACTAGGTAAATATTCATTATTTTTATTTTAAAATAATATAATAATAATTTTAAAATTAATTTTATATATTTTTAATATATATTATTGATAAGTTTGAAATATGCCCGTATTGATTAGTGTGATATTTAAAACTATGCTTTATTAGCGACGGGTTCCTGCTTAATTATGTCAGTCAATCTGATTGATAACTAAACTGTCCAAATCAGTAAAAGAGGAAGAAAAAATGTGGCCTATGCAGGGCCACATTTTGCAATCTCATACAGTCGACACACATTTGGACACGTCTGCCCCGCCGATTGGTAAATTTCTTTGACGTCCAACCTCTCTACCGTCCGATAGCACGTGGACGGGCGAAAGTTTCGGTCGTCCGGCACGCGACCTCCATATAGTCGGGTCTGGTGGGACCCGAACTGTACCCGTCTTTTTGCCCTCAGCTATGAGTCTACGAATCCGGGGCAGCCGGGCAGCTTCCCCGTCTTTTTGCCCGTGCTCTGAGCCCACCTCCAACTTGGTATAATTGCTCGTTAATGCGAAATACCAATTTCGCCCTCCGAATCTCAGACTCGAAAAAGAGGAGGAAAGCGATAGGAGTGCTCGCCTCTTTTTGGGCCCGAAATGACAGAATTGCCCACCCTTCACCATCACATGAGCTGCGAGCCCCTTTTTAAAAAATTTTATGGCGGGCCCAAGCTGGAAGTGTAGTGGGCCCGTCTTGTGGAATTTTGAATAATTCGATGCACTCAATTTGGAATTGTGGGGCATGGGACCCACATTCCGTTTCTTTTATTTTTGGGGTGGGATTCAATGCATAAGACGAAAGATCAAAAGAAAAGGGACATGTATTGGTGCGTAATTAAAAAATAGAAGTCTAAAAATCAAAATGAGAATACAACTTGCTTCACGCACCATCATTTCCCCCTTGTTAGTCAAAGTTGATGCGGGGCTGCACTGTGCCTTTGTCGTACCCTTAATTCCTCTCTCCCTTTGGAAGTTGCAAAGCTCGAGTTTAAAAGTTACACGTCATCATTTCGTGGAAAAAACTTACAAGTAAAATTGGTGCAATACAATTTGCTTATAATAAAATTGGTGAATCTCCTCGGTCATCAAATGCTACCTTCGTCGGATTGTTATTACTTATTAGCCCGACCCCACGCGTGCAAGTGCCTTGCGTGGTGGGTCCTCTCTTCCTCCTTTGAGATAATAATGGCCAAGTGGCAAAGACATTTCTGTGCCTTTCCTTTCATCCTCTCTCTCTCTCTCTCTCTCTCTCTCTCTCTCTCTCTATATATATATATATATATATATATATATTCACTGCACTGAGATATCTAAGACCATTAATTCTTTCATTTATAACCTACAAACTAAAAATGCCATTCACAAAAATATATATGAATATATCGGTCCCAAAGTTATCCACACAAATAATATATTTATTATATATACTCGGTGGTAATGGAGCTGTTAATGTATCGAATCTATTACCCACCACAAAGTATTGCAATATTTCGATTTTTCGGCCAATCTTCTAGTAATGTTGGGGTGAAAGATAAAAAAAGAAATTGATAATAACAAAATATGAATATTGATGATAATTTTAATATAATAAGACGGGAAGGAACTTAATAAATTGTACATCAAAATACAATAAAACCTATTGAATGTTCACTAGAGAGCTCAACCTGCGAGCCTCAATTTTAATATTAAAGCTCAAACACTTATTTATAAGTTTTAAGAATTCATTTTACATTCTTCTACATTGCTCATTTCTACATTAAATGCACTCTTGCATTTTATTCAACCCTTCACTTGCTAAGAAGAAACTGATAACTAAATAAGTTTAATTTTTAACGTAATCTCTTAAGTTTAGTTTGATAATAAAGTTAAGTTTTACTTGTCAACATGCTTAATTTGTTTCATTTTTTTATTTATGTCTTCAATTTTATTTGCATAGTTTCCATCTTTCTTGTCATCTTTTATTTTTTCAATATTACCCTTCATCTTGTACCTTTCATCATTTTCTTATAATAGCTTGTCAACTTCAAGTGTTTGAGTTAGATATAGATGCATTCGATTCTCTCTCCCAAAATCTTTCTACTTTGTAAATAAATGATGAAGAAAGCATTACTGGCATTTCTCTTTTATCTTGTCGCATTCTTTAAAATACTTTTATATATCTGTTAATAAATATTGAAAAGAGCTTTCCTTTATCTCTTCACTCCAAATTCGCAATGTCTCCTTGGGTTTATGAATGTTGCTTACTTTTGGCCTCTCTAAGCCTTCTTCCACAATATAACATCCCTCGATAAATTAAAAGAGAGTTTTATTTTTTTTCATCAAGTCAACCAATATATTTTTCAGTGTGGCTTTATTTTTTGACTCTATGTAGTAATAATCCAAATTACATCTAATCAAATATGACTTGTTGTTACTTACACTACACATACCCTTTTTCGAACTTGGTTGTATGCTACTTTATTGGGAAGACATAAGACTATTGTGATGGGAATAATATAAAGAAAGAACTTGATAAAAATAAAGAGCTTGATTAGTAAATATGAGGATAATTCAATACAACAATATAAAGAGAATTTTAACAAAATTACGTTGAACATGATATACCTTAGGACATTATTCTATACTAGTGAATATTCATGAGAAACCTCTAAGTCTTAATTTTAATATAAATGCTCAAACACCTACTTATAGGGTTGAGAACTTATTCTACAACCTTCTACTAGGTCTACATCCACTTTTAATGCTGACCCTGACCCTGTATATTTTATTCAAGTATTCACTTACCAAGAAGGTTCTAATAATTAATTAAATTTAATTTTCAACAAAGAAACCAAGAATTCGCCGCCTATATTTAATTAATTTTCAACAAATTATATATCTTAACACCAACATTTTTTTTATTCATTCGTCGAACTTTTTTATGACACGGGGTACATTAGTAATCATTTGAGATGATATCATGTCAGCATGTTCAACAGAAATAGATATATGGATGCGACTGCTCTTGAGTTTCAATTATATACTAATCCCAAATCACGGATCCCAATCCCAAATCAAGGATAACTCCACGAACACTTCAATACTTTCACAACTAATTCGTTAAACAAATTAAAGATGGCTAGGAGACATCATAGTTATCAGATATATCAGACATGAACTGTACCTGCAGTTCATATTATGTTACGTACAGAAGAGACAGTGATCGATCAATTCCAATTGATCGATTTGCAACTCCAAATCGATTGACATCCCACAAGATGCGGCCTCTCTTGATGGGATATATATATATATATATTGCAGACCGCAGTACTGAATGCCAACGATATTGATCGGTGTGATCACTTGGAACTTGAATAATGTCGACTATGCCAAATCACATCAAATTAAGAACCCACAAGAGTCACGTTTGTAACATTACTATGTATTGATCTGCACGAAGTATCATACGTATACTATAATATTTCAATGTGTGTTGTCGGTATCTCTTGTTCAAATTGGCCTCTCTTGCAGGTCATGTATTGACAAAAGCATGCATATTGGACAACACCCGATCAATATATGATGCATGTATCCACTAGTTCATGAGAACATGATGAATTAAGTTATCACACTACGGTATATGACAAGGGGGAAAATATATGTTGTAGGTCCACTCAACAGAAAGTAGAAGATTGAAAGAGGGTTCAAGCAGTGGAGTACTAAATTGTACAAATGTATATATGGAGACATTGGATCGAGTTAGAGCCATCAAAGATCGAAAGTGTAAGTAAAGAGTGGGTCAATAAAATGTTAGAATAGTCCTATCGACCCATTTTCTCATAATAGTATAAAACCTCATCAGGCTCGGATACCGTGTAAAACATGGCATATAATGATTAACGGGTCTTAGTTTAATTGTTCAATTTGTTCAATTAAAAACACAGGGGCCTTTAATACAAGTTCATGGGTGGATGATCGACAAGATTGACTGGGAAGACAACGGGCATAATTAGGGGAAAATAATAACAACGAAAATGCAAGAATTGACGAAAAGCTGAGTATTAATGAACATATAAATAAATAATATAATTAGGCAAGACGTCGCACACCATATTCAGCCAATATTAAATTAAGATAGACTTTAATTTTTATAGCTAGATATATACCCTCATAATTGAATCTCCTATTTTACATAAAAGAGTGACTTTTATCTTTTTCGTTAATAAGAGTTGATTTGTTTAACCATTCTAAAAGGATATAAGTTAACCGAAATAGTTTGACTAACCTTAATTAATGACAGACATGAGCCTAAGATAATTACTGTTTTATTAGCATTGGTCCAGTAAGCAGCTAAATGGGCCTAGCCAACTTCCTCGGCCCACTCTATTTGTTGGGATGGATGGATTGTGCTGAGAAAAGCCCCCGCCTTTTGTTCTTCCAAGAATCGGCCGCGGCGATGGCGGAGGGACCGACTCGCCGGCGAGCTGGAGCGTCGATGTCGAGGAACTCGTCGACCGGGGCGACGTTGATGGTGCTATCGCGCTGCTCGAGTCGGTTGTGGCGGCTCTCGAGCGCTGCTCCTCGGGAAGTGCCACATCGCCGGCGCCGGACCTCCGGCTAGCGTATGCGCTCACCGACCTAGCGGGGCTCTATCGTGCCCGTGGATTCTCTTCCAAGTCCGATGAGTTGGAGAGCCGTGCTCTCGTCGTCAAGCTCCAATCGACCTCTTCGGACGCCACGACGCCGGCGGATTCATGTCTTGGTTGTTCCTGGTGAGAGCCCCCACTTTTTAATTCATTAATTTGTTACATATTTTGTTTTTGAAATGAAAAATAGGATTTTGTTTTTTTTGGGGAATGCTAGGACTGGGAAGGAAGGCGATATGGATGAGGAACTGACTGCTGAAAACAAGACTGCTATGTCTGCGGATGAAGATGGTAGTTTTACTTTGTGCGTTTGGTTTTATTTTGTATTCATCAAAACTGCTTGGTTTGATTTAGATGATGCTGTGGTAATTCAGTTTCTGTTCTTGAAACTGATTTTTTTTTAATTGTTCAATGAAGTATTGCATTATTGGTATTGTCACTTTATACAAAGTGCGGATTTAATGGCAAAAGTGGATTTTTTTTTATAATATTCCTGTGGAAACTTTTTAAGTATAGTTTGGAGCTCATTGTGTCACTCACTTAATCGTGCATTGGTTGCTCTATTCTGAGAATGTTACTGGAAATGGACTTGTGTAGTCATGAGTCACGACTAATGACTTCTTCTATAGGACTTGACATTGCTGGTTGTTAATCATGCTGATGTATTTTTGTCTGACCTTGTAGTAACCTTTGAAACTGTAAAATTGTGCCTTCTGTTCTACAGACTGGGAAAGCATTGCTGATTGTGAGCTCAATGATACTGCACCTCCAAAGGAAATAGGACAGCTAGTTGATCTTTCTTTAGAAGACTCAAAACTAGAAGTACCTAAAAGGCATGGGCGTGGTTCATTCCTGTTCGAGAAAAATAGCTTGTATTCAGATTAGATAATGGACAATTCGGCCTCTGATGCTTTTGATGACCAGCCTGAATGTGAAACATCTAAAAGATCTTATGATACAAACTATTGTAATTGTCTCTTATCTACACGATTTCAATTGTGGACACGCTTTTCTTATTATGAAATTTGTTTGACACTTTCTTTGTTTGCTGTATTTAGATTTATATGGGATCAGTCATGTTCTTGTTCTCTTTGGCTTACCACCCTCCACTAGAACAGCAGAGTTAGAAAAGTTTAGTAGCTATACGGAGCAAGGTGTTGTTATATGATGGGTAAACGATACTACAGCACTTGCTGTCTTTAGGAAGGCATCTACTGGTATGTGCTTTTGTCTCTAGTGCCATTCTCATGTGTTCACTATAATGCTTTATGCTGGTTATTTATGTCTCTTACAAACTAGGAAGGAATTTAGATGACTTTTGTTTTGTAGCATGCCTAGCTGTTCTCAAGTTCTGTTCAAGTTTTTTTTTTTACATTTTAAAAAATCTATCAAAAGCATGTGCATCTGAAGTTTTTATAAGTTATGGATGTTCGCATACTTTTAATGGCAGAGTTCATAGCTGAGCAATTGCCTGTAGTATTAAAGCATGCACGCACACACTCACACTCACACTCACATGTTGATTGATAGGAGTATCAATTGGCAAACTTTATGTTCTATTTTATTTTATTAACTAAACACATTGTAATAAATTTGAATTGATTGTCATTTTTTGTTTCTAGCGCAAGATGCTCAAAGCAAACTCAGTTTTCCTTTCAGCTGAAGGAACTGAAAAAGCAAGAAGAAGGTAGATGGAACCGGATACACAAAAGGCAAGCATTGAAGGATGAAGCTTGGGGACCTGAGGGCCCGTAGGAAGTAGGTATCATATGGTTCTGTGCTGTTATTTTTTCCATGATCTGGCCAATCTAATGGTTAGAAGAATGGTGCAAATGATTGATACTGTGATCTTATGTTTGATTAAAAGGTTTTGTTTTTCTTTTCTTTTCTTTATTTTTATTTTTGCGGCATTTAAATTATATATTTATCATGTAAAGATTACAACAGGCCACACTGTACATTTTGGCTCGCCTCAAAGCTTATTGCAGGAATAGGAGAGCATCATATGTTTGCCTTGTCGGCATCCTCTCAGCTGAAGGCTCACCGTCCTGAATTCCTAGTAATTTCCTATATCTTGAACCTCTTTATAAGGTCCTTTTGGTGCGGTTTAATTGTTCCTAGGTCTCATCTTGTGAGACTCTGATATGTGAACTTCAACCTTTAGGCCTAAGAAAATGTTTCTTGTATTTCTGACTGGCCGTACTTTATCCACATGAGGTTAATGTCTGGATTTTTTATTAAAAAATATTATTTTAGACATATTTGAGTGTTTTTTTTTCTCCTGATTTGTTTTAACTGACGTTCTCTCTCCAAAAGTCTTAACTTCTGTTCCATTTTCTCTTAACAATTTTTTGTTTTAGTTTATGTGATTATTTTTTTTCCCTAAATTGGTTTGTTGTTATTCGATGTCTTTAGTTTTGGGGTTTTTCTTACCTGCTTTTTTTCTGTGACAATTCATACAAAATTCCTTTTTTTCACAATTTTTTTTAATCCGAAGCTTACAATCAAAATTTTCTATTTTTAGAATTTTTTGTTTAGTTTTAATTTTTTGTCTTTTCAATATTTCGGTTACTTTTCTATCAAGATTCAACCACGTAATGTTAATTTCTTTTTGTTCTATAACAAATATTATTTTAGACATATTTTTGTTTGTTGTTTTTTAAAGAACCATTTTAATTGCATTTTTATCCTTCCCAAGTTTCATTATAATTTCCTTTAAAACTAATAAATTTTTTTGTTTTTTCTCCTCTGACCTTTCAACCAAAGAATTAATCTGTTTTTTTATATAGAGTATGTGACGTTGACTAGTTCAAACTATTATATCAATGTTCCTATAAGTGAAAAATAGGATTTGTTGTTTTATAATTTTGACTACATTTTTTTGTTTTGACATTTCAACAGCATTCTTGGTTTATGAAGAAAACATTGTCCATTGTTTTTCATTTGTAAATTTATAGTTTTAATTTTTTTAAAAAATACATATATTATTTTAGACTATGATTGTTTATGTTGTTTTTTTTCAGCTTTATTTGACAACATTCAATTTTCTCATGTTTCATTTAAAATTTGTTTACTAAAGCAAAAAAATTTTTCTCTAGTGTAGAACGAGGGAGGTTAACTTTTGTAAACTAATATTTCTATGACATCAAAAGTGATTTGAATGACTGTTTCACCAACTTACATGACAATGCAATACTAGCTTAGAGTTGGACGCCTTCGGAAAATAAGTAGCTTGACTCTTCGACGGATCTGATCAACAAAAGCAAAAGATCCTGTTCAGAAGGTTGTCACTGTTAGATTTGCACGAAGATAGAAAAAGAGTAGCAAATGGACAGGCAATATTGCTGTGTATATTTCTTAGTGTGAAGAACAAACTGTCCAATAGCTCGTGGAGCCTGTGTTGCTATAGCTTTTTCATCCAAGACTCCTCACACTATTATCTTGTCAGCTTTATCAATGTCTACAACAAGGCCCATCATTAATGTGGCATGAAGCAAATGCTAGAGGAAGCACACGACTGAGTAAAATATCGGAAACATAAAAGATTTAATCGTCAATGACGGACATTTATCTGATATCACTATTTTTTAAAATTGGAAGAGAGGAAGGCAGAATAAATGAACCTAAACAAAACCATAACCCAATAATTCTACAAAATTGTTGAAGCATCCATGTGTACACTCCCTCGCGTCATTGAAATCCAAACTGAAGCCCTAATAACACAAGTATTAATTAACTGATCGGTATTTTTTTCATTCTCCATGAAAAATAGGAAAGTTAAATCAGCTTCAAATTATATGAGGGGGTAATTGTACAGCAGCTTCAATTGAAGGTTTTAAATTTTTGAACAACTTCCCCATTTATAAGAAAAATGAGTTAAAAAAAATAGTAACTTGTTATTCACGAGCAATTTAAAAAACTACAAACAAAAGATGAGTGAACATTTTTTGTTTGTCCAACTTATATTTGAGTAAGAGGCGTATGAAAAATATATTTACTTGTGTTTTTTTTAAAAAATCTTTAAATATGAATAAAACATAATAATGTTTTGTTATTTACAGTTTACTTGATGGTTTATTTTGACATGAAAAACTTATATTGAGATTATAATGAGAAGTACATTTAATGTTTAAACATATTTATCTCATTAATTAATAGATGACCTGTCAACATAATTAGATGATGAATATGAATCATGATTATAAAAAAATATTAACTTTAAAATTAATAAATTAAAAAATAAATAAATAAGTGATTAGTTTTTAATTTCAATATAAATGTGAATTTTATGAGTATATTAATATAATTTAGTATTTTTTACTTTATTATCAATGAAATTTTTGTGTATTTTAATAATGACATGTTTAGAGGCTATATATATATATATATATATATATATATAGACCCACACAACTATTTACAAGATTATTTGTTTCAATATGTATTAATAATATTGTCGTTCTTATATACTTGAAAAATAATTTTAATATCTCAGCATACTTGAATAATGAGTTTAAAAAATAAATATTTATTGTAGATTGTAAATATGATCATCTATTATATATAAAATATCAAATTTGTAATTAAAAAAATTAATGAATATATTTTTATAATGTATACTTTAGTTATATGAGTACAAAAAATATTTTTTACTTTATTTCCCTTTATATTCTTTAAAGAAAAAACCTCTTTGAAATATAAATAAAACATTAATAATGTTTACATGTCATTTATACAGGTTCCCATGATGATTTATTTTGACGTGAAAAACTTATTAAAATATGGTTAACATTTAAATATATTAACCTAATTATTTGACATTTAAATATATTAACTAATTGCTCGTGTCTTTAATTATCTCCATGCCCATTTATTGTTCACTTCTTATTTCTATATATTATATATTTTACTTCTTCTAATAAAAATTCAAAATAAATATATTCATCATTTTGTACTTGCTGATCATTTAGTATTATTATCCTTCATTGTTTTATCGATTGATAATTTATATTAAAGTAATTTTACATTAGTTAATTGTAGGTTTATCTTAAATCACGTTTTATTTCTTTGGCAGATTGACCTAGGGATAATAGGGCTAACAATGTTGAAATTATATTTAGCAACGTTAAAATGTCAATGCCGGACATGATTAGTCCCTAAGTGATGAGAAGACACGTGCAACTAATTGATACATCTCTTATATTTTATGTTTAAAATTAAGAATTTGATGCAATTATCTTTGTATTGATACATGTGGTGTGTGATTAGTTTTGGATGGTCTTCTTTAATCGAGCTAAAATTTTTTATGTAATTATTACATCTAAGTTGCCAATTGCTATCTTGTTTTTTCTAATGAAGGAATTTTACTTATTATTCACTTTTGCCTCTTTAGAGTGCTACTTCACAGGACAGCTTTCGGATTAAATAATTCCCTTTTAAATGTTTATTAGATCGAAAATCTTATCTTGTTTTGTTCAAAAAGAAGAAATGGATCTTCTCAAGGTGGATATTTTGTCATATATAATATTTTTGATCAAGTGTTCATTGAGTTTCTTTTGCTGGGATCGATTATTTTTCTTATTTATTTATATAAATTTCTATGTGCATATTAATTTTTCATAACTATAATGGAGAAATGGAGGATATCCTTAGTCTAATGTATATATTTTTTTCTTTCTTTTTTTCCCGGATGTGTTATTCTTTACAATTGATTGTTATTATTATTTATGATCATTAGTCTTTTAATTTAATGTTAGATTGGTCTTTGGGGGAAGGAGAGAGAACTTACTTTGAGTTATATCATGACGACCTCTTTTGGAGAGTTTGGAATATAGAAGATAGAATGGAACCAGCTTCAATTAATTGGTGATACTTTAGCCGTTATGGATCACCAAGTTGATATTATTAATCACTGAGTTGGCGAAATTGAGATGATACTATTTTGTGCTCCTGGTGAACTGATGCTTTTCAGAATGCTAGAAATGTACACAACCATGGAGAATCTTTAGCTATTTGTGGTACCCACGGCAGCATGGTGATGATATTAATCTTCACTAATATATACATATATATATATATATATATATATATATATATATATATATATATATATATAGTGTAGTTATATTTGTACATATAGTTATGGTTGTACAAGAATTTCTTCTTTACCGAATCACTTATTGTTTGATTCTGTTTATTTGGTAGCAAATATTCATTATTAAATGTCTTAAATTTATATTCAGATTTATAATTTTGAGTGATATAAATTTAATTATTAATAAAATATCAAAAAATAAATAAAATATTTATACATTTAAATAACTGTATCATAATTTTTTTCTACTTTATTAGTCCATTTTAAATGCGTAAATTTTTAAAGTTAAATTGGGTATATGTAATTGTTGAAGTCCCACCTGTTTAATGTAGTGAAGGATCTCTGTTTATCATATTTTTGTGTATATGAGCGGCGAGATCTAATGCTCATATTTTCTATGCACATTTTTTGTAAACAAATTTAATTCATTTTTAAAAGAATTTGGAAGTAGCATATGTAAAAATACACGAAAAAAAGTAATTTGAATGATAAACATAATTATCAACTATGTAAAGTACCTGTAAATTGAAGTATTAAGTTCTGTTACTTTTATGAATCTCTCTCCGATTTGTGTTAACATGTTGCAACAAGTATAATAATATATATTAACAAGAACTTGAGAATGACATACCACCATAAAAACTATTCAATTTATATTTTTTCAACCTCACATAAAGATACATAAAAAGGAATAGTTCTCAGCTTTTATATTTAAAATCTCCCCCATTTAAAATATTAATATTTAAATTAACAAATAAATTTAAAATGAGTGAATAATTTTTTCTGTCAATAAAAACTCGTGTAAGAATTGTATATTAATACATTTTAGTATAGTTTACTTTGTTTTTATAAGTAATTATTTTCAAAAATTCAATAATGAGGTGAGAAAACTTTGTAGTTCCCATTTACAGGCATATGCAAAAATTATTTATCTTTAATATAAATACATTATAATCGCAGTCATAATCATATTTAAGGTTATTCTTTAAATAATTGCCAATAACAAAATATATTGTACTGTAAAAAATGTGTGTAAGAAGAATTTACTTATTCATAAATGTTATATCTTATTCTAATATTAATTTTTTTAAAAAAATCTTTATTAAATGGGTATTAATATGTGAGAAATTTGATTTGAGTAATACATTTAAATTAAGTAAAGTTATTTTTAGAGATTATAAATGCTCCATCGTATTAGTTAAATGTTACCTTGGCATTCTATTATTTAAATGCAGTGATTTCTTTTTTGCTTTACAATATTACTTTATCCGTCTATGTAAAAATTCGTATAGCAAAAATGCAACTTTTATTTATAATATTTGATTAACTAGAAGTTATTTACATTCACGAATTTGATGAAGTTATTTACATTCACGAGTTTGATGAAGTTATTTACATTCCCTTACTATTGCTTAAAAGTAAAAACTGCACCTATATATCTAAATGGGGGAAAAATTATGTAAATGTTGAGCTTGGACAATTTCTCCACGATAGTTACATGGTAGCCATGGCTTGACCAATGAGGATCTTCCACATGGATGCCGATGTGGGCCATCCAAAAGCCGGGCAGCTTTGAAGCAGGCCGTATTACTGGGTCACAAGTAAGATAATCTGTCCTAACCAATGATAACGCGTGTTAAATAATAATTATAATTATTATTATTATAATAGTAATAATAATTATAATAATAATAATTATTATTATTATGCACTTAAAAACGAAAACGGCAAATATTAAGAAATATGTTCAATTTAAAATTAAGAAGGTGTGAAACACAGCAGATTGTGAAATGTTATCTCTTGTGAAGGCGGTGCTTGCTCACGTTGAAGTCATACATTATGGATGAAAAAAATTGTAAATGTAATCTAAAAAGATTACGTGTATTTTCTGATTTTCGTATTGGCAGCTAGGTACAATAAAACAATGAATAAATGGCTCTGTCATCCGTCTACTGACTCACCTAGTACTCAAAATAACCTAACTTATGTAAATTTACAGGCCTTAATTATATTTTTAAAATAATTAATTAAAATTGTATATTCATAAAAATATCCATACTAATATATTAATAAGAAATTCGTTTTCAAAATTCCTATACACTATATACTATCTTAGATCGGTTTTGATACTCAACCAAGTGTAAAGTGATGAGTTTAAGACATTTTTAAAATAATTAATTAAAATTAAAAAATTTAAAGTTTATAAGTACGTTTTCATTATTATATCAGATTTTAGCGCAATATGCATTCAATATAAGATTAATTTTAGAGTTAGTCTAGCTGAGCTGGCATCGTTTTCATAATCCAATTTTGCCAATCGCACTCAGAGAAGAGAGGACTACGATTCACAAGTTATAATGGTCATTCTATTTCTGACGAAGCTTAATTCCTGACTCTGTCATGTATCGAAGAACGTTTTCATCTCCACGATAGATTAAAATCTAGACTTGTTCAAGGTGGAAACTAGTCAAGTATAAATGGTGAGAGCTTTAAATTCGAGCCTAAATCCGTCTGGAAGACTTCTTCAAATTACTTCCCCAACTGAAATTTTAGCATCTTTATTGTTCAGTCCATCTTGGGCCCGGCGGCCTCGAGGAGACGATTGAGGCGCCACCATCTCATCTGCGAATTTAGTTGCATCTATCTTTGATTACCTATTGCTTTCATGATTCCAATAAATGCACAGAGGTATTTCAAAATAAAATAAAATAAACAAATAAAGGCATAGAGGTAAATAGATGATAGCTGACCGTGGGTAGCCATAATTAAATTTTTTCTTTTTTTTATCACTTTCGATGAGGTCGGCCAATTTAATTGAAAAAGAAATTGATCGTCAACAAGCGAATCCCATTGATTGGAGCTTTCGAGGGGTAAAAAAGGTTCGCTGATTTGGACTTTTATATTATACAAGCAAAGATATTAATGTTAATGACACATCTTTCTGAGGAGGTGATTTAAACAGCGTCAAAATATGGCTTTGGATGGTGGGTCTGCAATTGTATATTCAGAGAGTCAAAATGGTGGTGGCTCGAGAAAATATGACCGAAACATAAATAAATATCGATGCGGATGGCTGTTGATAACATCACCATATGTGTCCAATTAAACAAGTACAGACAGCCCCATTTTATACTGCTGCTTTGAAAGATTGAAATGGCGCAAGGATCGATCAATATCATAAACTACAAGTGATTATGTTGCCATGCGCTTGACTTATTGAAGCAAATATTTAATCTTTGCCAGCGAAAAAAATTTTAACTACTGATTTTTTTTTTTAAAGAAAAATCTAGCAGCTTTGTGTAACGTGACTGTGGGTTGTGGGAGCCCAATTATGTATCAAAAGCTAAAAACAAGTAAACTCATATGACCCTGTTTTGAGAAGCTTCCGAAATACTGTCCTCTAAAAAACACCTCCTAGTTGGTAGAGCCACCTGATCGGCGACGAAGCAGTAAAATTATAATCACTCTTCCTTGGACTGCAGTTAAAAAACACCTCGGTGGCTCTCTCTGATCCTCTTTTCTTCTTTTTAAACCATTATATACTACAGTAATGAACTTTTACAATGTTAGTAATATATGATCCATGCTCTGGATGGATCAGGATGAACATCTCCAAATCTTGGAAAAGTAAACAGTACCACTGACCACCATTGGTAATTCCTACACTCATCTAAGTACTCGACATGTCGTCTATATATCACCATGAACCGGCAAATAATACTATTCTCACACAACAGTTTCCAATTATCTTCAAACAAGTTGCCTGGGGAGGAAGTGAATCTTAGTGGGTAAACACTCTGCATGGTGGAAGTTGCGCCATACCTTGGGAGTGTCTATCATAGCTAGCTGCAAGTGCCCCAACCAGAGATTTATGGGACAAGCAGCGTATCCAGATGTATTCAATGGAGTGACGAGGTTTCACGTGAAACAGCGGAAGAGGAAGATATAAATTCAACCATTGAAACAAGATCGCCATGAACTGCATTGAAGGATACCTGCATTTTGCTGTGAATGCACTGTTCAATAACTTGCCATATTGTGGTCCTTACAACACTTTTATATCCGAGTTACTAATATTATACAAACTAGTTTGAGACCTGGTGTTTATCAGAAAGCTGAAATCCTAATTAGTGTTTACTAGTGTGTATTGACTAGATCCATCATTTGTCAGTAATTGGTACTTTCTTTGATTCGTCTTTTTTGGGTTAGAGTAAATTAATTAAGTAAGGGTGGTCATATTTAAGAAATGAACCAGATCCCACGAACATATATCTAGTTAAATCCTGAACATGCAATTTTTGTTCTTCAACGTTTATTACTGTTGCTGCTACTGCTAGTATTACTACGTGCGTACATGTTTTATCATTTCCTAAAGCTATCAATATTATTGTTTATTGAAATATATTTTTTCTTGTATAAATGTAGTGGGCACCTGCAGCAATCATCAACTAGTCACAATATATATATGAACAAGTTCTCTACATGTAGCCTAACTAAATGATCGGTAACTTAATTATTTACATATGATCAACTAAGTTTTTATAGTTGCTGGTAAAACATTGTAGCTATTTGATGGGCAATAAAGAAGAGACAACAAAATAGATCTATATTTTTGGTCCTGAATTCTTTTCTTTACCCTTTTTGGTTCTTGAGAGCAACTTGCGCATAATTATACATGCAAATATGAAAACGTGTACAGTGTACTTAGTTTCCCTTTCCCCACTGAAAACCAAGTCATATTTGGAAGCTTCAACATGCAGGTGATACCATCCTCAGTTCATAATCCTTAATTGATTATTTGTAGGCATAAAGAGAAACGTATATACATCTCTTTATCCAGCCGCTTTGAAATTAACGAAAGCAAAGAAAGGGTTATGAAATATGCAGCTGTAATTAGTTCGTTAATAAACGTTACAGTTTACTGCAAAAAGAGAAGGATTTCAATTTCTCAAGGGTGATTGAACATGTAATCGGTTTAGCGGCGTATTTATCCCGTAAATGTACACGAACAATGAACGAGGAAGTCTCAGAGATAACTGGGATATGAAGCTAATGGAACACAACGGGAGTTCCTCCAAGTTCTGGAGTGCAAGACTAGAATCTCTTTCGCCTTCTCCTTGGCCTTGGGACTACAATCCACTTGAAGTACCATGCACATCTTGGACACCACCCCGACCTCCAACATCTCATGTAGCACCGCCGCCGTGGCCGAGAACCTTGCAAGGGAGGCCAGGATCCTCACCCCCTCTCTGTCGCCACCCGCGAAACTCGAAGGATCTTCTTCGACACGACGGCCAGCCCGGCCGCATGTTTGAGAAGCTCCGCCCTCCCCTCTGCGCACCCACACAGAAAATCCATTACCACCAACCCCATCTCGCATACCCTCTTCTCCGGCCCCTCCACGAGTAGCTCCACTATTATTTGTACTGCCTCCGCCTCCACGGCCTTGATCCTATTCCTCCCCCACGGCAATAGCTCGATCAAGATTTGCAGTGCGGCTTTGGTGGCTTGATTGGATATCTGATCTCTAAGCATGTGGACGACGTCAACGAAGATCTCTGCCTTCATCCCAATCAACTGGACCGGATCAAGCAGTTCGAATATGGATTTGAGAAGGAATGCAGCATAGAACCTAGATTGGTAGTTCCCGATCCTTAGCACCTTCGTTAACGTGATGACAAAATCTGGGTGTTGCACGATGAGGTGCTTTAAGCCTTCCTCTGTGAGCTTCAACGACGAGAGAACTCCAATGGCCTCATCCCCTGCTTTAACACTCTCATCTTCCATTAATGTCTGCTTGTAGCTTTTCTTGATGGTGGAGACAAGGAAAGAAGCGACGCCGGCGGCTTCCATGCACCTCTTGTTGGCCTCACTCTCCATTGCAATGACCTTGAACTTGTTCAGACATTTTATAAGCTCCTGAGGCTCACTCCGGCGGGCTTCTTCCACGAGCTTGCCGATCTTGATCTTGTCCACCGGCGGCTTCGGGGTGGGGATGCGCTCGACGCCATGGGCGGCGTTGGTGATGCACCAGGCTTGGATGAGGCGGCGGAGGGTGTGGTTGGGAGTGAGAACTGTATCGGAGGACAAGGGGTGCTTGGTAACAGGACATGTCCTGCTCTTGTTGGAGAAGATCCATCTTTCTATGCTGTCTCGGTCGTAGGTGATGCCGGTGGAAACCGTAACTGGGTCTCTCATCATCTCTAATGAGATTGGGCAGATGAAGTAAGTTGGTATATTGATCTCATCCATCCCAAAAACAACAATCTGCTAATTTAGGTAGCTAGCTGCAGCTTCAAGCTAGAGAAGAAGGTAGGCAAGAAATAAAGACAAGAAGAAGGAGGAGGAGGAGGAGGAGAAAAGTGGCTTTTGATTTGGCTTGGGATTCTTTTGGGGAAAGAGTTGGCTGTATTGTATTGTATATATACATAAGAAGTCGATGATATACGCCAAGAAGACAGCGAAGAGAGTAATAGTATTAGCTTACAAGGTCAAAGATGGACTTTTTGTATATTTAAAGGACTTCTGCTTCGAAAGCCATGACTTGGTTTACTAATATGATTATGGCTAAGTCATTTGGGGATTAATGGTGAGCGTGCCCCTCCTTGCCCCTTTGACCTTGTAAAGAGCGACAAGCTTGCTGCTAATTTGCTTGATTTGCAATATTTAAACCTTCAACAGTTATACTGATTGCTTAGTTGACGGGGCCTATTCTGATCTGTGGATCACAGTGGAAGTACTAAACCCCATGGAACGTTGGGGATCAAGCTCCTACAATGTATGATAAACAAGTTGCTGCAGGTTGACAATAAGATGGTGTTTTATTTTTCAAAGCACCAAAACAATTTGATAACTTATTTCCAATTGTCCCATTTGAGTTCTGAGTCTGACCGATCCATGTTGACTAAACATACGGGCAGACCTTTTGCCTCTTAAGACGAAGCGACACCCAAAATAAATATCTACTTGTATTTTAATCGCAATTATAATAACTTTAATTTCACGGTACTGGGGCCCAACATCTAATATATTTGAGAGATTTAAAAAAAGGCTCGAGGAAGGAAAAGATGATAATGGATGAATTTTGAAAGAAAAGGAAACGCTCAAGTGTTTTAGGAAAGTAAGAGAGGAAAGAAAGGGATTTATAGAGCCAAAATTAATTTTGTGTAAAGATAATGCTGAAACTAGTTGAGAATTAAAAAAATCATTATTTGAGTGTAAATTTTGTGAAATTTTATCATATTGTCAATTTTTTAGTGGTTAATATTAGATAGTTATTAATTAAACTACCCATAACTATTCACTTATTATTTCACAATCTAAATTGCTAAATGAAAAATTAACGATCATGATACAAGTTTATAAAGTTTATATAAAAATAAAGATTAAAATTTTAGCGTTTCCATGTGTATATATATATATATATAGTTCACAATTGACACAAAGGTTGGTTATACATCAAAACATTAATGTTTCAATCTTTATCCTCTCACTACTTTGTAGATATAAAATACGAGATAGTAATTTATAAAGCCTGCACCATGTAACTTATGTTATGTGTGAAACATTGAAGAGGAATTAGTACATAATTTTTTTCAAATCGAGACGTGAAGGTGATTAATTAATTACCTGCCGACAAATTTAGTTTTGTCAAATTAGACTTCACCAAGAACAAAATAAACCTAAAAGACGTGATTAGTTCTCAACATATGAGTCGACTAATTTCAATTTTGACGTCGCTTTTATTTGTCAAAAGCTTTAGCTGCATGCCTGACTAGTTCTTTCAAACAAAAATGCTCCTCTTACTCGTTTCTCTTTTTTTTTGTTTTTCTCTCATTTCACTTCCAAAGTCGAAACAATATATAATTAACAAATGGTAGGACTTATTAATTAGGCTCGCTTTGATCGAATTTTTAATTATGGGAAGTTAAGTTTGAATCCTGAGTTTGGGTATGTTTACATCTATTTCAAACACTTTTTATTGAAAAATGACTTCACGTGAGTTTTTTTACCTCTTTATGGATAATTTTTGTCAATATTAAATGTATTCGTCTAGTGACGTGAAAAGGAAGTGGAGAGTTCTTAAGGTAGTGGGTATAGCACAACTCAATTTTTATATTAAAAACTAGAATTTTACTTATATGTTATTTTTTCATCAAATTATTAAATTGTTCTCTTTTTAATTGTGAAATAGATTGACCATTTAAATATAAGTTAACATAGAAAACTTTATTCTCAAAATTAATTTTTAAATTAAGAGAAATACAAAAACATATTTAAGAGCACCCAAGATTCTTACGTTTGCCCGTGTCACTAAAACTTCTTCTTTTTTCCCGAAAGGTACCTTCCGTTTGGGCCTTTCCCCGTAAAGATGTGCTTTTTTTGGCTTTTCTGATTGGGACCCGGAACAGGAAGTACGAGAGCCTATCAATTAATCTCAGTGCATCTACTTATTGATATTTATAAATATATACAATAACAGCACACAAATTGTTCTACTCTCCACCGTTTCCGCATCATCTTCTCACAATATTAATTACGACCCCACACCGTTCTCCGCAGGTGACACCTCGACATTGCACAACTCTAAACACATAACCTTGCCGACAAATCCAAACCACGACATAGCAACACTTAAACCCAAGCCTCTCCGGCCAGAACTCATCAGCCCTAACCGAATACTTGGGATCCCGGTTAATGGCTAAAGCGTTCACAAGCACCAGCGTCTCCGCCGGGATGTCGTAGCTGCAGAGTGTGCAAGCTTCGCGAGTGACCCCTGAGATTAGCGGTGGAGTTGGTGGGTAGAATTAAGGTTGTTAATCGAGCGAGTCAGTTCGTGAGTATTTAGACATTCGGTTCGGTTCGAGTCGATTCGAAATTTAATATTTAAATGCTCGAATTAGAATTCAAATCTTATGAGTCGAGTTTGAGTAAGACAGTGTTCGACTCGATTCAACTCGATTATAATTCGAAGTCGACTCGTAGTTTGACTTGAACTTAATTCGATTAAATAATATAATAATATATATAATATTACTTATTTACTCAATATATATATATATATAATTATAAATAAATATTATTATTAACTACGTAGTAAATGATAGTTGTAGTGGGAATATTTTATTTTTTATCTCTTATTTTTTTTATTAAATTTAGGCCGTCTTTATAATCGAACAATTTAGATTAAAATTTTAAAAAAATATTATTTGACCCGACTAAGGTGGTCTATATATATATATATATATATATATATATATATATACTAATAAATTTAATTATAATTAGTTATATATATTTATATATAATATAATAACAAGATAGTACAAGTTTGGGGTATGTGAATTGGTCCAGGTCAGTTTCTTCGACTCTGTCTTTGGTCCGGCAAGGCTTCTTATCTCTTTCTGAGCCTTCTTCATCGCCTCTGGATGCCTCACCATGTTCTGTCATCGCCCATTCTAACGCCGTTGATGTGGTATCTGTTTCTGCTATAAAAAGATCCTGTACAGTACAAGAAACATATTACAAGACAGATAAATGCACAACATTTATGGGTATTGCATGTCAAATTAAATTGGGACTCTGTACATGATAACATTGGAAATGTTCATACGTGAGCTAATGAAATGCACAAAAATTCAGATTTTATAAACATAAGCTAGAACTATCCAAACATGCAATTTATCTTCATCTTATTTTATTTATTCTTTTAGAAATATCAATTGGTCATGCTATAAAAGTGGGCTAACCTTGCTTGAACTAAAAAATATAATTGCATTTCCCCACCTTAGTTTAATAATTACATTATGCTACTACGCTCTTTATATATCATGTAATATTTATAAACATAATAATTAAATTAGACATACCTAAAAAAAAACAAACGTTCAAATCTAGTATATATATATATATATCATTAATTTCATATGCCTTTTTGTTAGTTTCTCCCCACTCGCGTAGGGCCATGGATTGAGATCAGCACAATATATATACGTCAAATCTTCTTATTATCAGGTCTCCCATGGGCCATGGCTATGACAATCGCCTACCATCTCTTCCGATGTGGATATCCTTCTTACTCCGGCTATGGTGATTTCTCGTGTGGTAAATCCTTTCTAATTTCCGCCATTAAATTTTCTCCACCGATCAATATTAATGATTCGTACTTCGCAGTGAAAATATTGAACATAATAAACTAGCCAATAACTTGATATATATTTGAGTTTAGCTTTTTAATATGGTTTGTAGTTTTTTTTAATATATAGAGAGAATTAGTACGTGTGATCGTGATTATGTTAATTTTATAAAGGTGAATGTAAGTTCACATTATTTTAGGTTGAAATCCAAGGCCCATCTTCTCATTGTATCAGAACTCCATAAGCCCATCTTCTCATAATGTAAGAGCTCACTCACCAATGGGCTCTCATCCACCGCATGTGCTACGCTTGGCCCATCGTCTCATGGAATGAGAGAGAACCCACAACTAGACTTTTCATGTCCCATGTGTAGTACGTCTACAAATGTGTCACAGAATTAAGCCCATGAACACCGATGCGATAGTCTTATAACGGCTCTGAGTTTGCAGAAGTTATATAAAAAGAAACTAGCAGTCCCTATATATACTAGTTAAGCATTTGTTGCCTTTACAAATTGAAAGTTATTTAGAATGAGCTGCTTACATTGGGCTCCATGACTGTAAAGCAGAATGTGGTAGAATATTAGACATGAAATCAGGGAAATTACGACTTACTGTAGAGTTAACCGGAGCTTGGGGAAAAAATTGGTAAGTTATAATTTTTGAAAGTTATTTTTAAAATGACCAATCACGGTTCATAAGAGACGGTGATTATATATGACTCATGATATGTTTTAGGGATGTTTTTGATAAATTATATCGATTTGAGGTAGTTATTTTTTATAAAAGATAATAAAATCAAGGGTAACTTTGATAATAGCTGCCATTAAAAAATGTCATTAACCTTCTATCAAAGACGGACAATGATGAACAGTGACAAAGCCTCCGTGGGATTGATCGGTAGTCTTTGTTGTTGGATCATGGAATATAAGTAAAGCCAACGATCTTCCTCGGATCATGTGTCTTTTCTCTCCATTTACGTTCCCACCTCGTGCAAACCAAATCGTAAGGTTTATATCTCAAAGACGGCAGCCTGAATCTACGCTCAGAAAGAGACCACGTCATGCAAACGCAAGCCCCATGCTTGCTTTATTAATTACCTTTATTTATGGTAAATTAAGTTAGAAAAATGAATTATAGAGGTTGTTATTTGTCACCATTGATGATATTTCACCTGTTCTGTATTAAATTTTCATCATCTCCATTATGCTTGCTTGTTAACTTACTATCTTGATTTTATTATCGCCTCGACTAGTGGGCAGAACTTAATCAATACCTAAATATAACTTTTTAAATGCAGTGCCTAGCACTAAAAATTGATCCCAATTTTAAAATAGGTAAATAAATATTAATTTAGAAGAAAGAAGTTTGGCAAAGAAACGTCAAAATGTACGTAAGGATACCCAACGTGGCCGTGAAAGAAATATGAAGTGATGGTGATGGCCACCGGCAGGAGGAAAAATTACTGCTACGTGGGCCCAGTAGGTCCCATCCTATTTGAGTGTCCTATATATATATATATAGTTATACTTTGACTATCACCCTTTAAAATAATAACTGTCACTCCTTTTCACGGCCCTAATATTTCCTCTGCGCTATGCTACTTTCTTTTTTAGAATAATTCATTATTAGAGCGCGAATAATTTGGCTCTTGTCAAGTTTGGGCCCACACGACGCAGACCCACCCATCCATGTCGTCGGTCAAGGGTCGGTGCTTAGGGACTAATTTGGTACGATAGCTGTGGATCTTTAGATCGGGTCTCTTAACTAGTTATTATCTTTTATTTAAACCGGTTGCGTTCTACGTACAGTAACCATCCATGGCTGGGTAGTATCGGTCGACAGAATGCGGGTCCATATCAACTCTTTTCCTTTTTTTTTTTTACTATTTAAGAGTTCCGTTCGATTTTTCTCCCTGCTTTTAGGTCGTAGTTCATTCCGACCTCATAATAATTTTATAATCTCTTTAAAACTTATTTAATTTAGAATTATTATAATTGTTGTTTATTATTAGGAAAATATTAGACTATAATCCTTCATAAATTAGAAATTTAAAAATATTAATAACTTTTAGTATATTTATAATTAACTATCAAATTAAAATTTATTACTTAATAATATATACTTAATTTTAATTTTTACAGATTATATATACATATATATATATATATATATTTACATATTGTTATTTATTATTAAAAAAACTTAGAGTATAATTCTATTTATTTTAAAATTTTCTTAAAAAAGAAATTCTATGTAGTTATTACTTTTTTTTACTTATTAAAATTAAAATTAAATTTAATATTTGTATACAACTATATATTTTTTGTTAAAATTAAAGAAATATTCATTATTTTTGTTTAAAAATAATAAAGTAATAATTTCAAAATTAATTTTATATAGCCTTAATATATATTATTAATAAGTTTTAAATATACCTTACGTGTATCGCGGGCCTTTGGCTAGTTATAAGAATAATAATAGGCTACACCTGTTTCATATATAGTCTTCTAGTTGGCCAACTCTTTATTAGTATTATTATTATATATATATATATATATATATATATATATGTGTGTGTGTGTGTATATATATATATATGTTCGAGCGAGGGATTGCCACCTCTGAGGTTCGGTCTTCACTTTGTTGTTAAAACAGGTTGGATGAGTGAGTTCGGCAGGACCAAAATTGCCCTTGCCACTCAAATAAATTGTGTGAGCTGTAAAATAAATAAAATATTATAAACGAGGAATAAACACCCAAGATTTTTACATGGTTCCTTAAAGTTTAACTTAAATCCTTAAGTCAATCTACTATGAGATTCATCCTCACAATCCATTATTCCTTCTTTGATTTTATACTTTTATATAAAATAGTGAATTCTACCACCTTTTAGTTGAATCACCCTTGAAATCTTTGACTCCAATGCACTAGTTCATTCCCTTCTTGTCTTCAAATCTTTAAAATAACCCCACTACGTCCAGAGTGTCTAAAAATGGTTGGATACCAAGTTTCGTCTCAATTTGAAGTCAGAAAGGCTTTTAACTTATTTCCAAAATAATAATTGATAGAACCATACTGTTTTGGGTTGGTTCAAAATAAATATATGTTGGACCAGATTGGGTGGCACATGAGGACTTGCTTTTCTCTTTGCATGTGCCGGTTTGTAGGTGGTGCACGGTACTCTAGTTCTAACATGGGTCACGGATGCGATCTACCTTCATGGTCATTTCACTGGACAGCTCTTTGTGGTCGCAGACGGGTAGGCTTGTAGACACGATCAGTGATAAATAGGTCCAATGGACCCGCTTAGCCTGGTGGTGCAGCGGCGACTTCGGTGGCTCCGGCGATGGCATTTTTGGTAGCTGAGGCTGGCGGCGATTGCCCAGATCGGTGGATCTAGGATTGATGAAGCCTTTAGTAATGATCCATTAGCCGAAAGTGGCTGTGGATGGCGGTGGTAAGGCCAGAAAGTTTCGGCAGAACTGATCTCGACCATGACTATGTTGTTGTTTTCTAGTGATGGTAGAGCCTTCTTTAGTGGGAATCAATTTGGGTTTGTAGCCGGCAACAAGGGCAATCGATTGGAGGCAGATTCTTGTTCTGAGGTGGCACCTGTCAATCGGACGAAGGTTGTGAAAGATGGTCGAACGCTGTTGTTGCACTTTTTCGGCAAGATTCTTTTGGGCAGTTTTCGGCGACTAGTGGCTCTTTCGACGTCAGATCTTGACTTGGGCTTAATGATGATGTTGAGGAGAGTCCAGTGGCAATGTCTGGCTGTTAGCTGTCTGTAAGTCGGAGGCTTTTGTTCTTTCCTTGTTCTGATTAGCAACTTCCTTTCAAAATTTTGGCAACGGTGGCGTCGAACTCTAGCGGGACTCCACCTAGAGCTAAATATCGCTTCACTGGCTTCACTTTGGACACCAAGGTTGGGTTGTGAACGGTCGACATTGGCTAGGCAATAGCAACAAAATCAACTCTCTGTGGCATTGTTTTGCTTTAAACTCTTCTATTTTCACCTGCCAAAGACAAAAAACTTACCTTTTGAGTAGATCTATTGTGATAAAACGGTGATGAACAACTTGACTCCAAGATAATCTCCAGTGGTGATGGTGATCAGCAAGTGGAGCACGTAGGTGGATGACACTCTCTGCAACTCCTAAAAAGTTCTCCAGGAGGTGGGCAACGAGCAAGGAAGTTGGTCCTTTACTTGATGCATAGCAACAATAAGTTGGGTGATCGCTGGAAGAGTTCTCCTACGAGGGTCTCCTCCCCTCCCTTCTCTTTCCTTTTCCTACTTCTTTCTTTTGTTCTTCTTCTCTCATTTTTTCTTGCAATGTATTAGTCCCTCTTTCTCCTTCATCGTTTGGGTGTTTATAGATGTCCGGGGGAATTTCTCAATTCCACAATTCGAGCCCTCAAATCAGACTTTATCAGCCTCCTATCTTCATTTCTTCTTATCTCCTCCCCGTGTTGTGGAGCTGCAAGGTCCAAGCCATCGAGGATAGGAGAAGAGGTGTGAGATCCCTCAACTTTGTACTATATCTAATACTTACTAGGGTAAGATCTTGGTTATAAGTGAGAATAGAATATAGATCTTTAATTTTGTTAACCACTTTTGAAGAAAGAATTTAGCCCATTATATTGTACTTTGGGCTAGGTTGTTATAAATGTTATCAAAGCCTCGTGGCTTCATGTTAGATGGTGGGCTGGACTAGGGACGTTGGCTAGGCTGCCAGTCACGGGCCAAAGAAGGTTGTGGGTTGGGGCTAGCAACTAGCCAAGTGTAGGAATTTCAGAGACAAAGTTTTCTAAGGTGGGTAGATTGTGAGATCCCTCAATTTAGTTTCACATCTAATACATATTATGGCAAAATCTTGTTTATAAATGGGAATAGATTATAGATCTTTAACTTGATTAACTACTTTTGAAAAAATGATTTAGCCAATTATGTTATACTTTGGGCTAGGTCGTCACAAATAATATTAGAGTCTCTTGGTTCGGTATTAGATAGTGGGTTGGACTACGGACGTTGGCTAAGCTGCTGTCACGGCCAAAGAATGTCTTAGTGTAGCACCCCATTTCGGTTCATCCGTGAACCAACCCGAAAATGTTACCGATGACCAAACCATTCGCTAATCTGCTTGATTTGGTTAAGTCGACCTAAATCTACCCTTAGCGTCTTAAGATGGTGATTGATGTGGAAATTATATCGTAAGTGCACGTGCCGAATCAAGTAATGAAAGTGATAAGAAAGTATCGTCCCACGATGAATTATTATTAGAAGTTTTCAATTACTAAAACTAATTTAATTAAATAAACTTAAATTGAAATGAATTCAAAGAGTGATTAAATTATAGATTAAGGCTAAACTAATCTAAAATATAATGTTTAAATCAAATATTAACTTCAAGACAACAAACCTAGGATTTTCAATTCACCTAGTGCTATGTATGATTAAAGTTATAACTTCTACCTATTAATTGCACATTTGGATCATTAACCCCGAGAATTAATTATTTATGACATCTCTCGATTCACCATAAACTTATCACTTACACTCAACTCCTATATCTCTATGAAATTGTGTATGCAAAATGATACTTTAAGTTTTACCCTTAACAGTTACCTAAAACATGAGTATATCTCTACCTCACATGTGAATCACCCAAAATAGATGAAGAAAGGCTATTTTATTCAATAACAAATTTAATCTTTCTATATTTAAGAATAGATGACTAGTCTTGTGATAGCATTAAAGAATATAATAAAATAGATGATCCAACATCACAATCAAATAAATAAAAATTAACAACTTTTATTAATTCATGCACTAGGTATCATTGAAAATCCCAGAAAAGAATTTACTTCATAGAGTATTCAAATAAACTCGAGAAATTTATATATAATAAGAACAACATCATTTAATTACAAAGAAAACTAAGTCCAAATAAGAAGAACTCTTTTGGAGAAAGCGTCTTCTTCTTTTGATCCAACTTCTTTCTTGTTCCTTCTCGTCTTTCGTGTCATCCCTTCACTGTCCGCTGTTATTCTCTTCTCTTTTTTCTCTACACATAAGAACGTCCCCTTAAATAAAACTTCTCCATGTTTATCTGCAACTCTAATGTTTCTGCCTTTGCATGTTTCCAACAACCTGCAGCGTCAACATCCTTATCTGCCAACATCAAACATCCTTATCACCAAGGATGCCAATTCAATGACAAGGCATGCTTACCTCTAAGCACGTTCAAGCCTTATCCTTCAAAGTTAGTTGCAATTCAAACCTCTCGACGTTTGGCTAAGGATTAGATTCAGATCCTTATTCGAATCTTCTTCATCCTTATTGACACATCAACAAACCCCTCCTTTAGTGCATTATAGTCATGGTGTCTCACCCTCTTGATTCAACCCTAACCACTGCTCAGTCACCCAAAACCTTCCCTCGGTTCTTCCAATAAATTGCTCGTTCCAAATACCGGTAGTCCTAGTATTGCTAGGACTTCACCTAAATATTTCAAGTGGGGTCTACCAGGATCTCCAGAAATATCAAAAAAATCAATTTTTCTGTCTCCAACGCTCTCTTGGTTATAATTTCGATGTTACACTTTTTGGCTCGATTTCACCCCGAATTCATTCCGAATCAACTTCTAACTCTTATACCCTACTAGAACAACATTAATTAGCACTTTTTATACCTAAATCACAATAATTTCTCGCATTATTAATAATTTCTAATGAACTTTTAAACTAATAAAATTGAAATAAGAATTGCTCGAACAAAAACTCAATATAAAATACAAAGCATAATAACTTTTTTAACAGAGTTATCAGTGATTCAAGCATACAAAGCATGGATGATATACTTAGGTTCTAATGTTGTTCTATATGCATGCTATGAATGACAATCAATTATAAAAACAAACCAAACAAAGCAAAAATTTAAAGGAAATATCTATTTTTAAAACAAAAAGGATAAAATCTCCGTTAAAAGTACAATAGGAACCACCGTGTCAATAACAAACAGTATATATTTATATCAATAAAAATAGGAAACGCAGTCAAAGACATGGCAATTCTCTCAACATTCAATTATCACCACTTTTTTCATTTTCTGAGCCAACTCTAAACTCCATTACTCAACCTGTTTATTTCTATTCACCGTTTTATTCACAAGCAAAACATCTTATTCATTCACAGAAATCACATTCAGGGTTGCATAATTCAAAATAATTCACATTTATCGTCATCAACTACATTTAGTAGGTACATGTGTGCGTAATTTTAGTGTTGCTCCTCCGCAGTCCTCACAGCACTCAATCCTAGCAGTTCTCACTTACATAGATAATAGAAAGACTTCAGTAATGAGTGTTACCAGTCCAGAATTAGCTAATAATAAACTGACACAGGAGAGCTGACCCTTCTGTTAAATGAAAACATTATTATTCTTCCTCATAGAAAGTCTCATAAGGGCAATAATTAGGAGTCGCCGACTTTATGCGACAAAGTACCCTTTCTATCTCATCTCATTCATTAGCAACTTTAAACTATCCCTTACGCAAGAAAATCAATCTTTGTTCTTTCAGCTCTCTACATCTTCTGTATCACTCATGACCCTATGTATAGTTGCCGAGTACTCTCAGGCATGCGCCTTCAGTACCTTTTGAAACCACAAGTGTAGACATGCACTGCATAGTAGTACCTATAAACCTCCACACTTCTTCGGGTTTGAGGAACTTAAAGGTGGAGTTATCAAAATCCCTTGGGAATGGAACAGATGCTCACCAAATCTAGAGCCCACTTTGACAAACACACGCCCTATCTCAAGACGGGGTCATTAGTTTCCCTTTGTCTCACATTGTAACGACCCGCCCGTTCCGAGCCACGAGCCAAGTGTTACTATATGAAACTAAGTGTCTCATAAATTAATTTTATATTAATTTTCAAGATTTTAAATAAACCCATAATAATAAATTTAATATTCAAATGCTTGGAATAATCTAAGCCCCGTAAACCGAACCAAAATTCCACTGTCATGCAAAGAATCTTGAGAAAAGAATAGTCCAATAATAGAGTCCTCCAGCTGTCCCGACTCTACCCATCCTTCCATGTTCATACCTACGGAGGCAATTCTACGTTAGTGATAAAAATACTAAGTCATATAATTATAAGAAATAATTAATATATTCCACAATATCTGAATTACGTCTTTTAGTAATTATGAGCTTATGTTGAGCTCTTAATATGTTGGGAGGGTGGCCACCAATCCCATGTATGTGCACACATGCTACGAGGCCTTCGGCTTGTAGTTACCGATATTTGCCATTGACTCACCCTCTCAGTATCACAAGTGTATAATAAGCCATCTTGCGCCATTGCACCCTGTCACCCCTTTCGGCATAGGGGCATGTATTTAATCTTTCAGGGGTGCTGCCCTGTGTCAAACTAAGTCAATTCATTGACCCTAGTTGTGCTTGGCGCATGATGGTTGAATATTAACTCAAATCGACCAAGACTCGCACATAGTAATTTTTTTAAGGGTGGAGCCTTGTGTTGGACTCAAGTTGGTGTTGCTCAGTGCATGGTGATCGAATGTGGACTCAAGCTGACCAAGATTCCCAAATTGAAATATATAACAATTCAAGTAATTATATGAACATGGTGTGTGATGAGGAACCCACAACTATGATTCACAACCTATCTAGAGGATGTTTCATTTAACATCAAAAGAACTCTCCTTTATATAGAAGAATATGTGTAGAATTCAAGAAGTCACTACATTAATTTTATTAATATATGTGGAATTCAAAAAGGTACTAAATTAAATTTTATAGAAAAGAACGAAATCACAAATAATTATATTAAATACCAACAATTAGTTTGATAATGAAAAGTCAAAAACTTATTATTGACTTAATGTGAATGAATGTTAAATCGCACTCACAACTCCTAATCCCAAAAATTCAATAAACAAAATTATTTAAAATCATTCATAAATATCATTGTACTGATATGATAAAGGTCAATATCGATAATTTATAATATTAATTTTTTTCAAGAATTAATTTAATTAAATAATATTTACAGTTCATTCTAAGATTTATAAAACCCCTAATAAAATAACCTAATTATTTTATTTAGGGTTTTATACACATCTTACTAAAAACTCAAAAAACCATATGTACTTATGCCTGGGTAGGGATTTAAATATAATAGGCCAGAAGGCATCGTGATCTGGATGTGAGTTTTTAAAAATAAACTCAAGGGATGTCATCTTCAAGGGTTATTAATTAGAAAATCTCATACGACTAGATGGCCCATGCTGAGTGGGATATAATAAATCCACTACTCGACACCTATGCTTACATATTAAAACAAAACATGATAGATTATACAAGTCAAACTAAAAGCGAGTCCTAAAGAAGCTTCAATCGTGTCCACTCCCTATTTGTCAAGCTCCTATCTATTCCTGCACATTAAACTAAAAGCTAATGCTTGCTTATGATGCATTCACACATCTTATAGCACACACACATCAATGCACGACTCACACCAAATCATATTTCAATCTCCATCAAATTTCCTATGCTAAGTTTCATTAGATTATGATACTTAATTTACCTAATTAGTTCCTTAGCATTCATTTTAATACAATTCAATCACACATTCATTTTTTATTTACAATAAAAATATTTAATACATCAATCCATTAATCCTAACATGTTGTGCTAATAATGATCACCATTAAGAAATTAAGCCGGAGTTAATTATACCTCGTGTCGTTGGCAATCGGCAACGACCACGGTTTGTCATGAGGATCAAGACTCGAATTTGGTACCCGATGGTGTCCGATGTTCAATCGGGTTCAACTGGATGACTTCGGTGGAAGATCCGTCGAATTTCAACGAATCCGATTTTTCGGCGATTTTCTGGCAATTTCCAGTGGCTTTCTTGTAGTTGTTCGCGATTTATTCGGCTAGGTAATCGGGCCTATGGTTCGGAACCAGCTCGGCGAGCTCGACTTAATGGTGGTGGTGGTGAGGCCAGCAATGACGACTCTGATCACTGGCATTAGTGATGAGTTGGTTGAGGTCAGCCAGCTTCTCCAATTGGCCTTTGACCGGCTTTGGTGGCGGCACTTTGGTTAGGTTGAGGGGGAGGCGTTAGCGGCACGATGGCAGCAAAGCGGCATAGACGATAGCAAATCGATGTCAGGACGGGCAGCACGATCATGCTGCTCCCGTTCATCGTGGAGGTGAGGCGGCGGCCGAGGATGCTTGGGATGGCACGAAGACAACACAGCGGTTGTCGGCGGCGTCAACGGTGAGGATGGGGTGGCGTCGAGGGTTAGGGAAGGATGGTGTCGGGGTGAGGGTCTCGAGTAATCTCGCAAATAAAACTTTTCTCTATTCTAACTTGAGTCAAAAATAATAACTAACTCGTAGTAAATTCAAAAAAAAGAGGGAAAATCTCATAAAATACAATACACACCATAACATCACAATGACATATTCTTTAACTAATAACCCACCCAAACTACTCTATAATGCATCCTAATACATTATTCAGCGTAAAAATAATTTTACGATCAAATACATAAAAGAAATAACTACATACCATCATATACTTTGATAACTCACCGAGACAGTCGCCGTGACCGAGACAATGGTCGTGACAATAAACACTAGAAGTAGTCAACAATAGAGAGACACAGCGATTGCCACATTTGCTGAAGCCCAGATACAAATGCAGGAAAATCACGAGGAATTTAGGAGATAAATGTAGCAAAATCAGGAGGAATTCAGGAGAAAGCTTAGACAAATAGCATTTTCTGTAGACAAAGCTGAGAAGAGACCAGCAGTGGATGAAGAGGCACGGGGAGAGCCAGTAGTTCCCATAGGCCCTTTGCCACCGCTGTAACACCCCAAATCCAGTTCACGTTCGTGAACCGAACCGGCATGTTACATTCCCCGGTTAGCTCGGTTAACCCGAACCTAACTCATGCGGATCCAATCTTGGCGTCTTAAGATGAAGATACAACTCGCAATGCATGGATGAATGCACAAACCATAACATGGTATTACATGAATGACATGCAATTCAAAGTACACACTAATATAATTATGTTCAAACTCAATAAAAATTCTAAAATAAAACAGACAGAATCTCCCCTAAAAGTGCAATTAGGGACCCTGTCAAAATAACATATACTAATATATATGCATATACCAACAATTTCAATCGCACATAATCTAATATACTGTATACTCATTATAGAACTTGGGTTTCAACCCACCACACTTCCGTTGTGCGCTCTGATCACATTTCACCTCTTGTCATCATGTCTTAGCTTTTCATCACATGATAACATCATCTCATTGCATTTAATCATATCCTATCATGTCTTAGCATTTTACATCATTCACAATATAATAGCATCATAAATAGAATATTAACCACTCTATCGACTGATATGTATGCAAGCTACAATAGTGCTCCTTCGTCCAAGTTGACTCCTCCAACTCATAATTATTACCTACATATAATAAAAACACGTCAGTAACAAGTGTTACGGGTCATGAAAATAAAATAACTATAACAAGCTGGCTATGAGAGCAAACTCTCATATAAAAGAAAACATCATATACTCCACGCGAACACTCTGAAGGGCACTACTGAGAAGCCACTGGGTTGCAGACTCAGTAGCATCCCAAACTTACTGATCTACTGCTGTTGATGCCGCTCTCGGCATTTTCTTACTTCATTTTCTGGGTAGTCGCCTTTAGTACTCTTTGAACCACAAGTCCGGACATGCGCTATACTAAACAGTACCCGTAAACCTCCATGTTCTCTGAGTGTGAGGAACTCAAACGCAGAGTTGTCAGGATCCCTCGGGAATGGAACAGTCTGCTGGCACTAATCCAGAGCCCGCTTTGACGGTCACGGCATCCGCTCATGGTACGTACAGTCGGTTTCTCCATCTCTCGTCTCCTTGAAAACACAAAAAACTACATATATATATATATATATATATATATATATATATATATATGGGGCTGGGTAGGGATTTATATAATAGGCCCGAAGGCAACTTGTGGTGGATCTTGTTTTCGAAATCATCCTCGAGGGATCTCATCCTTGAGGGGTTATTCATCCGGAAATTTGTTCGGCTAGATGACCTGAATTAAGTGGGATCCGATAAAATGCCACTTAACCCGCCCTGAAGGCATTAAATCAAACATACAATAGAAGAGAGTAAAAAATAGAGTCGAGTCCTAAACGGACCTGGTATAACCTCCAAACGTGTCATCGCGCCTAGGCGACGAGTTCCTACTCCATACCTACACATCAAAACTAAATACTAACGCCCACTAACTAAATGATGTATCAAACTCAATGAACATCACACACAACATAATAATCATCTGTCACAATCAACAATCAATAATCATAAATGTGAATAATCCTAACTCATCCTATTCATAACAATATTATTGTATTTTTCCTAAGTTACATCATACTCGATTAACATGTTCAGGTTAATTCACCTACTTAGATCACCAACATTT
The DNA here is from genome assembly GCA_033002965.1 of Piper betle. Lineage (NCBI taxonomy): Eukaryota > Viridiplantae > Streptophyta > Magnoliopsida > Piperales > Piperaceae > Piper > Piper betle. The sequence goes on along the minus strand of JAURVB010013117.1, from coordinate 22,033 downwards.
ATCCATTACCAATCATATCATGCATATCATTACTTCTTTCATGCTTAGACTTTTATCATGGGAATCAATCAATCCTATCATGTTATGCTAACAATCTTCAATTTTAAATAACTAACTCGGAGGTAATTATACCTCATGTCGTTGGCAATCGACGATGACTAGGGTTTCATCGCTCCTCTCAGAGCTCAAATTCGGTGCTCATTGACGTCCAAAGTTTGATTGGGATTAACCGGATGAGCTTCACGAAAGATTCAGCGAATTCCAACAATTCCGGTTTTTCGGCGATTTCGGTGGTTTTTCGGTAGCTTCCGGCGGTTTTTCGGGAGGCATTGGGAAGGGTTTTGGGAAGATGTCTGGAGGGAAAAAAATAGCTAGGTGGCAATTTTGTAAATAAGACTTGACTCGTCTCCGGCTCGAGTCAAGTATAATAACTAAGTCATATTAAATCCTAAAAAATTCATAAAAAAAGGGAAAATCCCGTAAAATCAAACAAACACCAAAACATTGTAATGATATGCTCTAGAATTATTAACCCACCCAAACTACCCATAATGCGTCCTAACGTGGTGAATGACCTAAAACTAAATCTACAATCCACTATATATAAAAATAAAAAAACATAAGTGACATACTCTCATATATTCTAATAACTCATTCTGTTTTGTTGTGTTCATGACGTTATCATCATATACTTGGGTATGCATGACCCTCATAGCTCATACCCGTGACTAGCGTCGGCTCAGTACACGTGTTCTGAAACTGACTCGACTCAAAAATAACAGTCAAACTGACTGGTTCTAAATATAAAACCCTGACTTGAATCGCGGGTTTTACAGCTGCCTCCTCCTCTACTGCTGCAACAGAGGGCTACTCCAACAATAGTTCCTCTATTTGCCCCACTTCAGGCGAGGATAAGACTGGACATCGATGGACTCACAGTAGCAGGTAGCAGGCAGACTGCAGGTGGAAGTGGAGTTGCAGGATTTGATGGTGTACCAGCGGGTACAAAACCACAATTTTTTCAGTACGAGCAAGGAGAACGATCAAATAGATCAGTGGATATGAGGAACTTGGAACTGTGGTAGTATGAAAGGTTCGTGAAGAATGGTGGACGACCTTTCTTTAGAAAGTTGGAAATAGAAGAGGCATTCATGTGGATATCGTCAGCTATAGGAGTGTTTGACACTGTGGCATGCCCCATGGAGCATCGAGTGAGCATCATCACATGAGCATTCCAGGACGAAGCCAAGAAATGGTTGAATTCAGTTCAAAATTCTATATTTGCCCATCGTCAGCCCTAGGACATCACATGGCAGGAATTTAGGGCAGAATTCGATGGAAAATACTTCCCACCAGACATCAAGAAGAGGAAGGAACGAGAATTACAGACACTGAGGCAGGGTTCCATGACAGTGGTGCAATATGAGATGAGGTTCAGAGCCCTGGAGAGGTTTGCCCCAGATTTGGTTCCCACCGAAGGATGGAGAATAGACCCCTTTTATGAAGGCCTCCATCATGAGATCAAGATGACCTATTTGAATGGAAAGTTTGCTACTTTCAGTGATGTAGTGAGAGTTGCAAGTGAGCCAGAGCGAGTTATAGCTACTCGACCTCACCTGGATGTTGACCAGAGGTAGCAACATTCGAGGCAGAGACGTCGGATAGATACACTAGTTGCCATGAGGGCTATGGATGGCCAAGACTAGGGCATCGGAGCACCTTTATGTCATAATTGCCAACATCATCATAGAGGTGAGTGTAGAGCAGACACAGACGCATGCTACAGATGTGATCAACCAGAACATAGAGCCGCAGAGCGTAGAGTAGGCACTAGGGTATGCTATAGTTGCGATCAACCAGGGCATAGAGCTGCAACTTGTCCAACTGGCCAGACCCAACAGGTGACGCTCCCAGCACCTCTGCAAAGACTTGTACTCCCAGCTCCCCAGCAGCAACCACAGCAAAGAGGCTAGCAGGGCCAAGGTCAAGGCAGAGAGGCGGAGACCAACGACCACCGAGATAGTAGCAGAGAGGAATGATAGCTATAATGACAGGATAATAACATAAGGTAGGCCTTGGATCGTAGAGGAATGCAATTAACACCACCAGCAGGACCGTCCACCTCGGCACCACCATGGGCAATGGGGATGGACACAACCACGATTGCTAAAGCACTAGAGGATACGACAAATATAACAGGTATGCACAAGAGTGAAGTCTTGGTAGATAGCTACAAGAGTGAAGTCTCCTTAATCTAAAATTTTGAGGACAAAATTATTATAAGGAGGAAAAGTTGTAAAGCCTGTGACTCGAGTCAAAGTTTTACTACAGCGAACCAGTCGGTTCGAGTCGAGTCAGTTTTATAAACTTTGTTCTAAGTCGAAGCCGGCTGTGAGTTATGAGTGGTGAGGGTCAAGTGTACATGAATATATGATGATAACGTTAAAAAGATGGTCAGAAATGAGTTATCAAAATATATAAAAGTATGCAATATTTTTTTTATATATTTAATCGTAGAAATAGTTTTAGGCCAAATAACATATTAAGACGCGTAATGGGGCAGTTTAGGTTGGTTATTAGTTATAAAATATGTCATTTGGATGTTGTTGTGTTTGTTATATTTTATGGGTTTTTTTCATATTTTTTAAGATTTTTTTAGGATTTATAACGAACTAGTTATTATTTTGACTCAAGTAAGATTCGAGTCTAGACTTATTTACGAGTTTGCCACTGACGTGTTTCATCTCCTTTCCCAACACTTCCTCACCCAAACCCTATTGCCGCCGCCGCCGCAGCCAATCCGGCACTGCCACTGATCGACGTCGCCCAGCCTTGCTGTGTCGTCGTCGTGCCACCTCGACCACACCCGACCACCATCTCGCCGCCACGACGCAGGAATCGCCCCACGAGCAGCGACACTTGTTGATTCGCCGCCGTTTGGGTCGCGCCGCCTCCGCCGTGACCTTGAAGCCCTTCCCCTCGACCTCCCCTACATTTCCCCCTTACCTAACGCCATCGTTGAAGCCAGTCGTGGGCCTAATCAAAGCAACTGACCGCCCCGACCAAACTCAAAGCCGCTGCCGGCAGTCATCGCCACCGCCGGCAGTCATTGCCGCCGCAGTCGCCCTTGCCATCACCCTTACCCCCGATTGCTCCGTCAAAACAGTCACTGGAAAACTGGATTCACCGAAATTTGTCGAAAATTGCCTGATCTTTCGCCGAATCCCTTTGATCGAACCCTATCAGACTTCAGACGTCATAGGGTTATATTTGATCTTTCGCCTGAATCCCTAGAATGTAATGGAAAATGGAAATGTTTGGATTATATTTGATGCCTTTTGATTTAATTATATGATGTTTATTGTTGACAGGGTGGCCCATATTGTAAAACCCACGATTCGAGTTAGGGTTTTATATTCAGAACCGGTCGGGTCGACCGATATTTTTTTCGAGTTGAGTCAGCTTCAGGACACGTGTACCGATCCGATGCCAGTCGCGTGTATGAGCTATGAGGGTCATGCGTACCCAAGTATATGATGATAACGTCATGAACACAGCAAAACAGAATGAGTTATCAGATATATGAGAGTATGCCAGTCATTTTTTTTTATTATTTTTATATATAGTGGATCGTAGAATTAGTATTAGGCCGTTTACCGCGTTAGAACGCGTTCGGGCAGTCTGGGTGGGTTGTTAGTCATAGAGCATATCATTATAATGTTGTGGTGTTGTTTGATTTTACGGGATTTTTTCCCGATTTTTATGAATTTTTTTAGGATTTAATACGACTTAGTTATTATACTTGACTCGAGCCGGAGACGAGTCAAGTAATATTTACGAAATTGCCACCCAACCATCTCTTCTCCACCCCCGACCTTTCCTCCCCCACGCCCAAACCCTAGCCGCCGCGCCGCCCCTGTTTGCGCGCCACCGCCGCCACGGCCGACCCCGCCTAGCCGTCGATCGACGCCGCCCAGCCCGGCCACGGCGTCGCCCTGCCGCCCCGACCAGGCCCGGCCACAAGCTGGCCGCCGCGACGCGAGGAACCACCGCGGTGACGCAGCGCTTGCGTCGCCGATCGCGCTGCCGCCGACCGTCGCCACCACGATCAGGTGGTCGGCTCGACGTCCTCGACCCCTCAGCTGCCTTTCCCGACCGGAGCGGAGGCCATCGCCGGCCTAGCCGGCCGGATCTAGCGACCCATCGCCGCCGGCCCTGTTTTAGTCGTTTTCCGGTGAGCCACCACCTCCGTTGGCCGCGTCGACCTCGTAGATGAGTCGGGGTCGCCGAGCCGGTTCCGAGGGTACCCAACACGACCCCTTTCCGACCAGTAGACGCCGCCGGCGATTGTCGCCGGAAAACCACCGGAAGTCGCCGGAAAACCGCAAGCCGGTGCTGGAAAACCGCCGGAAAATCGGAATTTCTGGGATTCGTCAGAATTCACCGGATCTTCCGTGGGGCTCACCCAGTGGAGCCCGATCGAGCTTCGGACGCCGATGAGCGCCAAATTTGAGCTCTGAGACGCGCGACGGAACCCTAGCCGTCGCCGATTGCCGACGATGTGAGGTATAATTACCTCCGATTGATTTATTTAAAATTGATGATAATTGTTAGCATAGCATGCTAGGGTTGATTAATTATCATGATTAATGTCTTGACAATGAATAAAGTAAAGATGTGCATGATGTGATTAATGACTAATTAGGGATGAAATGATAAGTTACATGATGAGATTAAGTGTGAATGAAGGTTCAGCGATCTAATGAGGTAGGAGTCTCAGCATGATAAGTGATCAGGACGTAACTTTGAAAAACGCAATAAAAATTGGTATGACTAGGATGAGTTAGAATTATTTAAATTTATGATTATTTAACTGTTGCTGGATGTTGATGATTGAATTGTGATTGATGTTCATTGTGTTTGATGCATCATTTAGTTAGCGGGCGTTAGTATTTAGTTTTGATGTGTAGGTACGAAGTAGGAGCTCGCCGCCTAGGCGCGATGACACGTTGGAGCTTCTACCAGGTCCGTTTAGGACTCGTCTGTTTTAATCTTTTCTATTGTATGTTTGATCTATTGTCTGCAGGACGGGTTAAGTGGCGTTTTATCGGATCCCACTTAACTCGGGCCATTTAACCGAACATTTTCCGGATTAATAACCCCTCGAGGATGAGATCCCTTGAGGTTGATTTCGAAAACAAGATCCACCACAAGTTGCCTTCGGGCCTATTATATGAATCCCTACCCAGCCCTATATATATGTAGTTTTTCGCGTTTTCAGTGAGACGAGAGATGGAGAAATCGACTGCACGTACCATGCAGAGGATGCCGTGACAGTCAAAGCGGGCTCTGGATTAGTGCCAGCGGACTGTTCCATTCCGGAGGGACCCTGACAACTCCGCGTTTGAGTTCCTCACACCCGGAGAACGTGGAGGTTTACGGGTACTGTTTAGTACAGCGCATGTCCGGACTTGTGGTTCAAAGGGTATTAAAGGCGACTGCCTGAGAGTACTCGGCCTTCGTGCTCAAGGCCAGGAGAAATATGGAGGTAAGGAGAGGGCTTAGGATTAAGTTTCACGAGAAGTACTGAAAAAGAAGTGCTGAGAGTAGCACAGTACCAGCAGCAGAGCAGTAAGTTCGGGATGCTACCGGGTCTGCAGCCCAGTGGATCCTCAGTAGTGCCCTTCAGAGTGTTCTTGAGGAAGTATATGGTTTTCTTTCATATGAGAGTTTGCTCTCATAGCCAGTTTGCTATAGTTATTTTCTTTTCGGACCAGTAACACTTGTTACTGACGTTTTTCTTATATATATGTAGGTGATGAGCACGAGATGGATGTGCCGGCCGGGACGGAGGAGCAATAAGGTCTTCTGCACACACATATTGGGTGATTGAATGTTTCATGTTTTGTTTATGATGTTGTTTAATAAACATGCTATGATTAAATGTTTGAGGCATGATAATGATACGAAATGAGATGATCACAGTAGCGTAGCAAAAGTATGATGGGTTAGGACCCAAGTTCCAGAATGAGCTTATAGTATATCAGATTGTGTGTAATGAAATTGTTGATATATACTTATATACTTGTATATATTATTTTGACAGGGTGGACCCTAATCGCACTTTTAGGGGAGACCCTGTCTGTTTTATTTCAAAATTTTGATCGTAACTAGTATTGGTGTGTATTTTGAATTGCTTGTCATTCATGTAGTACCATGTTAGGATTTTGCGTATTTATTCATTCATGATGGATCGTATCTTCATCTTAAGACGCCGAGATTGGATCCACATGAGTTAGGTTTGGGTTAGCCGACCTAACCGGGGCCTGTAACATGCCGGTTCGGTTCACGAGTGTGGACCGAATTTGGGGTGTTACACATATTATACTTTTAAGGGAGATTTTATTCATTTTTTCATAAAAATTAATGAATTTTCATTTGAATTCCTTGTTTGTTGCATTATTTTGGTTTTGCTTGCACAGCATAACATACATATAGGACCACGGTAGAACCTAAGCATCTCATCCATGTATTTTATGTTTATATCTCTATCTTAAGATACTGAAGGTGGATCCGGGTCGACTTAATCGAACCCAATTAATTAACAAACCGTTCGGTCTCCGGTTACATTTTTGGGTTGGTTTACGGGTGAGCCAAAACGAGATATTACAACTATAATATTAAACCCATTTATGTATCAACAAATGATTGCCTATTAAATATCATTTGTGATTTTTTAAAAATTTTAGTAATAAATGAGTTGATATTTTTGGGAAGCGACTCATCTTTGTCAAAACAAATATTTCAAGAGAAAGAAAAGAAATACTGATTAAATTGCGTCATTGGGGGCAAATCTCTCACAACTACGCACCTATTCTCATGGTGTAACTAGAGATACGAGTAGCTTACAACAGCGAGTAAATAATTGGAAGGTATAAGTAGCTTCCTTTTGCATCCCTACATTGCAATGTAATATCAGGACCATGAAAACACAGATTGGGCAGGCTCTTAATAATCCTAGAATGAAGTGTTATCAGCAAATTAAGTTGTTATAAAAAAAACTAAAGATTATTTATATGGAAAAAGAAAGGTAGATGGAGACGAGAAATTGATTAATAACAATAATAATAAACGTTTTATATAAGATGAACTGTAAATAAGATGCGAAGGAATGAGGTCACATTGTGATAATTATGGTCACAATTGCGGTAAGTCGAATGAGCTCCAATTGCAACCAAACAAATTGGATTGCAGATTGATTTGATCATATTCGACCGTCGATTCCACGAGGGGCGATTGCCAGTTGATGAAATCCGGCTCCACTCCACACTCCCTCCAGAAACTATGATCTGAACCGACAACGCCGGGCATCGGCGCCGCGTTCGGTACCTGTCCATCATAACCCTCCGGGACGACGTTGGAGGTGGAGAAGCCGACGGCCATGGCCGCCGGCGGCAGTGGCAGGTCCGAATCAGACAACTCGACCACCCCGTCGACGACCGATGTTGCACAATTGATCAGATTAAGATTGTCGTCCGCCGAGAAACGAATGTCCGAGCAGGGATGGTGCCCCGACGTCGCCGGCAACGAGAAACCGTAGCATGATGAGGTCTGCTGCTGGCAGACGAATTGCTCCGGCAGCTCGGACACCGGCGCTCCACCGCCGGCTTCCTTCCCCGGCTTCTGGATCAATAACTTGGCGTAGACAGCGGCGAGGTCAATGGCCGAGCCGTCGCCGTCCGTCGACGTTGAACTCGTTTCTCTCGGGTCGTCGTCCATCGACTTAGCCGGCGAGGAGCCGTTGAGCTTGGCGGAGGTGGAAGAAGAGAGGCGGGCAGCGGACTTGGCGCGGCGGTTCTTGCGGCAACCGCCGCCGACCGGGACGTTACGGAGGGAGCCGCCCCTTGTCCAGTAGCGGCGGCAGGCCTTGCAGAAGTAGCGGGGCTGGGTGAGGCTGTAGTTGTTGTAGTAGCAGAACTTGGTGTTGGCGGAGTCGCACCTGGGGCAGGGCGGAGCTAGCTCCGTCGCCGACTTCCACCGGCGGTCGGCGAGCACTGGAGTGCATGGGAGGAGCTTCTCATGGGAGTGATCATACATATGGTGCATGTCTTCTGATCATACCAGAGAGAGAATACTAGATATATAGCTGTAGTACTCTGAATGATATTATGATATGGATGGTATTACTTGGAATTTTTAGAAGATGAGTGAGGCGCACACTGGGAGCTGATGAATGAGGAGATCAGGGTGAATGATGGGCGGAGAAGAAGAAGAAGAAAAAGAAGAGTAGAATATGATCACAGTGGGAAGGGGAGGAAGTTGGGGAGACGGAGAATTCAGAAGCTGGGTAGGACAAGGACTAAGAGTGGTTAATAAGTGCAAGATAATACGCGGATGTGGGGAATGATGCATGTGCTATTGTCAAGGTTGTAATGTTTCATCTGGGAGGGGAGGAGGGAATGATGGTTAGCCACCTCCAATTTAGTATATGTAGATATGTATAATTACAACCGTATTTAGCTCCACTCGGGAGCGACGCCGGTGGAGATGCACGGCATCGTTCCCTGGCGGAGTTAAAATTTTTTCGTATAATTATTAATTTGCCAAATTGCCAAATGATATAGAATGTGCATGAGGTGATCGAGGCAGGAGAAATGCTATATAAATTAATCTCAATTAATATTAATGGAGATGAGGCGGCCAACTATAAATTCGTAGGTGATTCACTCAAGAGTGCGATGAGAGTAAGATTAACTGTGGGATGAGTTATCATTAGCTTATTATCAAATTTTTATTTTTATTTTAGGTCATAATGAAAGGCGAAGTGGTCCATATAAATAAAAAGTAGCAATTTCCAGCGCCGGACGGTTTCGCTAATTTGTGGGTCGCACGAGCGAAGCAATCGTACAAAATGTCTCTTTGGGTTTAGCCTCTCTCGCCCCACGGTAGCATTATAATGGATAATTTCGTCCAAAATTTATTTATTAAGGCAACTTTTTGTTTTTAAAGAAACGAAGTTTACCGTCCCATTGTGTTGGTGAGTTAAACAAATGTTTTTTTATTTCATAAGGTGTGAGTTAAGAGGAATTAGTTGGTTATTAAAAGTTTGAGGTGCTTTATTTAGCCTTTCTATATATACAAATATATAAAATATATATATAATTAAACTGATATAATAATATCAACAAAAAGTAACTTTAGTCATGTATATAGATCACATGATTTTTTAAAAAAATTTATTAAGTATTATTCTCATCATCTAACCCTTCTTATAATTCACGGGCCTACATTTATTTACTACTAATATTTCTCTTTATTTGTAATGTATACTCAACTTATTTTTTCTAATTAACTAGTCATTAGTTCCAAAAATGTTGTGCTTTGCACACTTCCAAAACCCCCAATTACAAGTCAATTTGACGACTTCAAATATTAAGAGTTACGCTATTTAATGTACGATTAGAGACAGAGTGGCGTTAATTCATAGAGATAACGTGTGCTTTTAAAGTGAATTTTGAGATTATAAATAGTATTTTGCGTTTAAAAATTATCTCGCGGTACTATCCGAGCCCATGACGGTGTACTTCACGTTTACGAATACGAATTCAGGCCTCCTCGTTGAGCCATCAATAATTTTTTGAGTAAATAAAAGTCGTCTCTTTCAAGGTACAATTGATTACTGAGTTGACAAAGAGTAGAAGCTATGGAGAGTTGAACCTGGCTGTTTCCTCGAGATTGTGTACAAAAGAGTCGACATCAACTCAGGCCCACAAAATGTTAAAGAAGGCATTAAATCGTCGTCACGTCACTGTTCGCCTTGGCTGGCCCTGCCGTGCAGCCGAACGCATCACCATCCTTTTGGCTTAATTACTTACCCACACTGTATTAATGGATGTGTGTAACAATTAATGATGAATTAATCCAGGGTGAACAATAAGGTACATACATATCTCGAGGATGATTTTATGCAAACCAAGAAATTAGTCAATCACAAATCACAATAGTACACGGGTAGATGCAGAACCAAACTACAGATATTATCACAAGCACCGCATATGGTTCCCACAATTTAAATTAGATGTTTAAACATGGACCACACCGAAAATTTGCGTTGTGACAGTGAAACCTAGCGAACAACTTTGCATCTACGCAATGGACTTCTTCTTCCTCGCTACTACTGAAAATGGAAAGGAGATCGATCCATCTCCACGGGTAAATCATAGTCCCCACTCCCCACCATGGATTGCACTTGTCAATTCTCCCCATGGGCTCTTGTCGGGCTCAATTGGTTGAGCATATAGGTAGGTCTATCGCACAGCCCCGGCCACTTATGCCCATCTTTGAATTCTTGCTCAACCTAGATGGATTAGTTTAGGGTCTGGTTTTCTCCACGTCAATTTCTTTCTCGGTCCAACCTTCTAATTAATTTGCAAAATTTTCCCTCTTCTTGGATCTTTCAACTAGCGTACCGGCCAGCACTACTTTGCAAATTCACATGATTCCCGCAAGCGAGCGTTAATTACATGTATAGTTTTCGAGTTGAAAATTATTGATTAAGAGTTTGCACAAATTATTGATGTGCCCTTCAACTTGATACGAAAAAAGGTCATGATACGTTCAACAAATAAATTGTTACGATTTAGGTCAATAAAAAACTTGTTATTGAAGACTAGGTTAGTTTCCAGTTGCCAGTTTCCAGCTTCCAGCCTTCTTGAAGTCGTTCAAACGGCCCATATGACTCACAGCTGCATGATTTGATTGTAGCCGGTAGCCTGGTGGTCCACTAGACAATTTACAACCATCGTCAATTAAGCATTTGTAGGAGCACATGTTATGAGTTGTCGGTTTTATTTCTTCAATCAAGGCCGTCAACATTAATTTTCCACGTTCTTACGCCCCTAAAACTATTGGTAATTCGTTCAAAGGTGCTAGTGAAGAAAACGCGAAACTTACCCCCTTACGGCTCTTATCCAACGACGTCGCGAGGAAAACCAATCCCAGACCCACAACGTAGCTTTCTTGTTATATATGTCTTTCATCGTCCTTGTTTCGCTTTGTTCACCATATACATACAACCTCCTTGATCTGGTATTTCTATGAAAATCTAATTGATCGGGATCTCAGGGGGAAGACGATAAGCAGTTTTTGGCAAGCATCTCCTCTTGAAGAAAGTAGCGTTTGTCCCTAGCCACTCGTGATTCAAAATGTTGATGGGACTTCTTCATCTACAACAAATTTATTTTTATGCCACATTTAGGACTGAGACACGCATATATGTTTATTTACTGCTTGATAAATCGAGTATTTACGTAAAATGCCCGTGCATGATGATCAAATAAGTGCAATCGACTACAAGCTACCTTCTATGGGCCGGTCACCTTCTACAAAGGAAGTAGATAATAGGCAAAGGATGAACCCAAGTAAGATCATAATTGCTTTGAATAAAATCAAGAGCTTGGAGACCGAAAATAGGACAACTCGGGTGTATGACATATATTGAAACCAAAAACATAATCAACCACATCTCTGCGACATGATCCTTCTCTCCGGAGATAAAGATGTTGATTATTAGACGAGCTGGAATAACGTTCAACGCTCAATTGTCACCCAAGCAGATATTATCGTTTGTCAGCAGCTAGATTGGTGGGAGCGATTTATGGTTAGTCAGGTAGATACTTCAGAGTACACAAAACTTAGAAGCTCTGATACGGTCCGATCAATTTATGTGAGCAATTCTAAAGAGAACTGTGGTATCGAATTCGACTTTGGGTTTTATTAATGGCTCTTTTCTTCTGATAAATAAACCTCTCTTGACTTAAAAAATCGCATATTTAATTGAGTAATGGGTGTGCGGTGGACACAGACACCTATAAATATATAGAGGGATAGTAGGGGCTGAATAGCTGAACCCATCTATCCCACTCGATTAGTGACTATACCCTACAGGAAATCAAATCACACAGTAGGGGATTTGGTTTCTTGCATTGCATACGAATTACGATGCAGGAGGAAGCTGGCTAGTTTCCAATTTCCATCACAACAATCGGTATCAATTCCCATCAGAATACCTGGCTCGCTATGGAATTCTTCTTTGGAAGAGTAGGAGGTCATCGAGCATAAAATCACCACCACTTCATTTAAGCGGAGATATTATGCTCTCATTGAATCATAAAAGAAATAAAAAACAAAATCCATAAAATGAGCCTTTTACCTCAACCACCTTGGAAGAAGCAGCTAAATGATGTCTTCAAAACTTTCGACATATCACATAGACCACTAACCATACCAGTGCCCTTGGTGTCTGCCCATATAACCACTTACATTAAATTGGTCAAACCACATACAAGCAGAAAACTATAGCATAGAGAAATGCTCTACATTTTCCTGGTTCAAAATTGTGGGGCAAAAAATGTGTAAACTCGAGCAGAAAAACAGCAAAAGAAAATTTCTCTATAACCGGATAAAAATGGGACTCAATGAGGCCCTCGTTTACAATTTTCTAAATCATGAGTTAGAAAGAAAGTCAGACAAAATGGTGAGTAGGGTAAGCATTCTCGTAGCCATAGTAATCATAATACAGTCTCTCGCCTTTGGTAATATCACGGGATGCTACTAGTAAAACTAGAGATTCCCCTTCAACATTGTATCTAACACATTTAACGTTCTGCTTTTTCCTACCTTCCCTGCACCACAAATGAACTTCCTTCAGAACAACAGCAAAAAATGTATACAAGTTTCAAATGTGAATTGTTGGCCAACCAAAGATTAGCAAAGATTACAGTGTCTGGACATGACAAAAGCTCACACTAAGCAACTCCGACAAATTTTAGAAGTAGAGAGCAGACAACCACAGTATGTTATATAGAAACTGATTTGGTTCTAGTCAAACTTACAAAAAAGTGCCATTAATCTATGCTCTGGACTTAATATGTATAAAAAATTATGCCCATGTCATTTTTATATCATTGAGATTCCATTGTGCCAAAAACAAAAGAAAACATTTACTTACGGATTATGGTTGTTGATACCATTGATAAAGCGAGTAATATTGCCTCGTTTATCAGGACAAATAACAAGGCTCTGAGTTACGCCTGTTGATAAAAGAAGGCTCATCAGACTATCACAATCATCATGTTCTCTATTTGTTAAATAATCCACATCACCAATATGCTCTGCTCTTAAGGTTAAATCCTTTACAAGTCTGTGAGCAGCAATATTGGTCAATGAACATGCAACTCCTATTAGTCACTTAAAGTGAAAGTAAATAAACTACTAGAGATGCAAGAAATTTGATTACCCTTCACAGGAATCGAAAACAACCATAAGTGGCGGACATTCTCCTCTCTTCACCACAGACTTGCAAATATCCAGAGTTTCTATGTCTTCTTTATATAGGATCAAAAGATAGTCAAGGAATTACTTCCGAAATGTGGTGGATATTTAGTTAAGTTCTTTGAAAAAGGTGAAACCTGCATGCCTCCCTCCTCCAAGCACGCCAAGGGGAGCCATTCCACGCATATATGTGAGTTCATCACTGAACTCCATATTTGAAGCTTTTAATGCTGTAGCAAGTGAACTCATTTGTTCAAGCCTCTGTCTTGAATCCTCAGATGGGGTGAATGGCAATAATCTCCATTTCTTTTTATGCCTAGAAGATGCAGATCGCCACCTACGCTTTCTATTATCTATAAAGCAAAAAAATAAAAGTCAAAAAAAGAATAAAAAGAAGAAAAAGTAATACAATGATGAAGCATATAATCATCAATGAGAATATGAAATTCCATTTCGCCCTATAACATACATGAAAATTAATTTTATGCCATAACTTTTCTTCTGGACAAGTAAGATACCAAATGATCCTTCACTATTTCACTATTAAAACAGCATTCATGACAAAGATAATTTTTGCATTCATTGCATAAACCAGTAATTGCCAGTTTCCATAAAGAAGCAAACTGGATTTCATTAGCAAAGACCAGCTCTAATTTATCTTGTACAATGACACTATTACTATTTCTCAAGCAACCATCTAATAGTACAGAGAAAGAATCAGGTGTCCTACTCTGTCCATAAATTTGATCTCTCAGAACCAGCCAGCACTGTATATTAAAAGAACTCAATCACCTTCATGATTGTTAAATGTGTGAATCAAATCTTGCATTGATCATGGCAATTGCCAAATATATTTATTGGTTTCTTGAGAAGAAAGAAAGAAAACAGACCTATACAAATCTTAGCTAAATGACAGGCTCGACTGCAGTTAACACAATAATGACTGAATATACAAAATTACAAAAATGCCCTTCGTCATTTATCCTCAATAAAGACAACATTTCGCGGGTATGAGAGGACTATCCTGAAGGGAGTTCCTGCATGCAGAACACACTGATTTTTGGCTGTTTGGCTAGCAGTTAGCCTTTTTCCCAGGCAGAAGGAAACTGGATTTCTAATACTAGCTTTGAAATGAAAGATGACAATAATAGTACTTTTGAATTAACATTCACCTCATGATGCCTATCCATTTATTCAGAAAAGTATGATGACAATGACATTAAAGATTCGAGATTCATCATGTTTTCCTCTTTTTCGAGAATTTCACACGAAGGCCACCCAACGTAGAAACTATTTCTTTCATTTTTCCTACATAGCTTGTGTATCACTGATTTGAAGGTAAAAGCAATGAATTATTGACACAAAATCCATATGGAGACATTGATCTTTCTAGTATAAAATCTTAATGTTGACAACACTTACTGATGCGGTGCATATACACATGTTATGAGACTCCATTTACTGGTATGGGAGTTACACTTATGATTCCATTTACTAGTATGTAAGAGTGGTAACTGACTGACATTGACACAGCTTAGGAGTGTCTACTGCCATGTCCATTAATTTAAAAAGTATCCATGTCCGTCCATGTCCACTTGGACATTTTTCACCAACGTCCATGCCTGTCTACTATGGACTTAACGGACAAACTAGCTGACAATAAAGTAAATAAATATTTTATGAATATAGAATCATAGATTATTAATGGGATTACCCTACATACATATTGACTTAATTAATGAGATTTTTATACATAATCAATTGAAAATCTAAGCAAATCAACAAAATGTGGAGCTGATATACATGACAAGTAACAAATCTAAAAAAATCTTTGGCAAATTTTCCATGAACTTATCTTCTTTATTAATTGTTAACAGATATGAACAATAGCGGACATGACATGCATTTACCCCATTGCCATGTCCAATTATCAACTGGACAAAAGAATATGTTCATAGCCATGCCCATGTACGTACAACTCTTTAAAAATATCCATTCGCCTATTAACGGACATGAGCATGGACAGATTAACGAGCAAATGGTATCCATTACCACCCCTACTATTATGGGAGTTTCGAAGGAAACCAAGGAATAAGATGCACAACATTTACTATTAGCATTTAGGGAAATAGATCATTTGGTCTTTAATTTGTATGCCTATAAATATAAAGATTGCTTTATATCCGCATGAGTTGATATAGCAATACCAGCATGTATTTTGTGACTTGGACAAAATTACCCTCATCATCTAACCATGCATGTAATTCAAGGGATGATCATATTAAATGTAGCTAACACAAGAGAATTAGTTGTTGCTAATACTAATGTATCTCATAAATATAAGGTTATCTCATTGTAAAAAGGAACTTTTGATGAGTTGAGGATTGCCAAGAGCCTTTTATTCATCTTGTTTATTTCTTTTTTTTTAAGAGCAACTGCTAATTTAGATCATTCCCTTTCCTTTTCTACATCGCTTACATAAGATTTTTTTATACATACCAAATGAAATAAGCATACACTCAGAGGAGGAACTTTAAAATGTACTATAACTTGAAGAGGAAAATTCTAATGTAAAACTCATAACTAAAGTTAGGGTTTTACACTCGTGAACCGGTCGGTTCAACTGTCGGTTTGAATTGAGCCAGTTTCAGAACATGCGTGTTAGCCAAGGCCGGCCCTGTGTTATGAGTTATGGGGGTCATGTGTACCCAAATATATGATGATAACGTCAATAATGTAGCAACAAAAGGAGTTATCAAAGTATATGAGAGTATGCCTAACTTATTTTATTTATAGTAGACTGTAGAAATAGATTTAGGTCGTTTATCGTGTTAGGATGCATTATTTATTATTTTTGGGTGGGTTAATAGGCTTCGAACATGTCATTTGACTTATGTTGACATTATTTAATTTTATGGTATTTTATTATATTTTAGTTTATTTTTTAGGATTTATTTTTTATTAATGACTCGAATCCGGAGCGAGTCAAGTTTTATTTAAGAGAACGCCCCAACCTATTTTTCTTCCCCTCAACCTGCTTCTCCAAACCACAGCCTGACCCCGTCGTTTCCCAACCTTTCGTCAGCAACCACCCTCGCCGCCGCCAGACACCACCACCTTGCCAACCTCCCCTCACCATCGCCGCTACCTCACCCACCTCCTTTCCTCCATCCTAACCCTCACCTTTCTCCCCGTTTCCCCTCATAGTCACCCACTGCCAACGCCTTGCAGGCATCGCCGTTGGCTACCAACTCTAGCGACGACCTCTAGCGACCATCCCTAGCCCTTCATTCCTCCTCCCGACCCTTCCCTGCCCTGTGTGATGACATGCACAACAACCCCAAGTGAGACAAGGTCACCGGCAACTAGTGCCGCCGTCGGCTAGTCGAGCACTGCCGCCATCCACGTCGTCAACCCCCTAGCCAACCCCAACCTCCCTTAGCCCTCCTCCCCTCTCCCAAGCTGACACCACCCTCTTAGCCGCTCTTGCCCTAGCCAACCACAACCATTGCACCGCTGGCGATGGCGATGGCCCCAGTGGCAGCTCCGCCATCCACGTCGTTATGTATTAATTGATGAAATTGTTGTATGATAATAATAAGATTGTGATTAGCGATGATGTTTGAATTTAATTGCATTACCATGATATGGAATTAATTACGGGTTTATCATATGTATGACATAATTATTAGGGTTTAGACCTTGTTGAGTGTTGCCTCGAATATTATCATGTTATCTCGGTATCATATAGTTGTATATGATTATATTGTCAACATGATTAGGGATTGTTTGGAATGATTAGAATATATATATATATATATAATTATCCCAATGTTGTTTAATTTATCCATCATATCATTCATGCATCATATGAGTGTACATAGGCGTTAGTATTTAGTTCTGTTTGTGTAGGTTCGGTGTAAAAGCTCGCCGCAAAGGCGCAAGACCACATTTAAAACTTCTACCAAGTCCGTTTATGACTCGTACTCTTATTTGTCGACCTCTTCTATTGTTGTTTTGTTGTTTTGGATTGTAGGTTACAGGATATGTTAAGTGGTCGATTTATTAGACCCCACTTAACACGGGTTATTTTAACGAATAATTTTTCATATTAATAACCCTCGAGGATGAAATCCCTCGAGTATGATTTCGAAAACAAAATCCACCGCAAGTTGCCTTCAGGCCTATAATATTAAATCCTTTCTCAGGCCTATATATTTTTTTATTGAATTTTTAGTGAGACGGGAGATGATGAAACTGACTCGCACATGTCATGAGCGGGTGTACGTACTAGTCACAACGGGCTCTAAATTAGTGAAAGGGTTGTTCCATTCACTTATTTATATATTTTTTGATGTAATGATGAATAAGGTGGCTCCTTTATTGCACTTTTAGGGAATATTATGTATGTTTATTAGAATTTTTTTTCTAGTATTTAATCAATAGGTGTGATTATTTTGTTGTCATATCATCCATGCTAGGTTGTGCATTTCATATATTCATATTAGTGATCTTTCATCTTATGAGGCTTATAGTAGATCCCTTCTGCTTAAGTTCAGGTTAGACCAAATTAATCGAATTTGAGTGTTTGTTTGGTCTCCTGCAATAATTCCAATTTGGTTTAATAGCGAACCGAATTTAGGATATTACAAACTTGGTATCAGAGCCGACTCTTAGTCAATTAAGAAGGAAGATGCCAATATAGGTAATGTGTGTGCAAAAAATGCTCAGAGTCAAGCCGGTAGGTATATTTCTCTTTTATTGTCTTATTTTACAGATTTCTCACCAGTTAGTTAGAAGACAATATATCTAGGATTAATTAGTGAGAATTGATAGCCATGGTAGTACATACTCAGAATAGAGCACCATCACTTTCACCACCCACACGTGCCAACCCAAGCCATGCCCACAGTGAGATGACATCTAGCCGACCAAAAGCCCCACCGCTATAAGGAAATCCTAGTGTGCCAGTCAACCACCGTAATAAAAGCCATCGTAGTGACAGCTGCTACACTGTGAGTAGTTGTCAGATTGAAAGGAATAGAGCTAGTGCCTGGTTAGCAGAGGTTCAGATACAGATGTAATAGAACCCGGAGGAGTTCATGAAAGAACTTCGTCAGATGGCCCTCCCCATAGTCAGGACAGAGAAGAGGCCAACTGTAGATGACGAGGCACAAGGGGTGCCCCCTTTTCCCATAGGCCCTCCGCCAACGCTTCCTCCAATCTTGTAGGGTTGGTGTGATATTGACTTAAGCATGGCAGCATATTCATTTGATTCAGAATTAGGAAACAACTACCGTGAATTTAATGGTCTTGAGCGTTTTGACACGAGACTAAATCCCTACAAGCTCGGAACAAGTGAACGGTTTCTACCTAATGATCATGCAATATCACTTTAGTGTAGCAACATGTTGAATGCCATTGGCAATTTATCATATTTACCAGCTAGAAACCGGAGGGAGATTTTTCGTCTAAATAAAGCAAGACAAACCCCAAATTTGATGAATGTAGAGAGCAGAATTTGTGATCAAACTCTAATCGATGGGATATTATTTGTTTATAAATCATCTTACATCTAATATGATCATTGATATCTTACAACGTAGAGAAATTATTGCATATTTCATCATCTAGCAACCAATGCATACAGAGTTTATCTTTAAAAAAACTAATTCCAATGATCAAAATCATCATCAATAATATCACGACTACCACCATCACAACACCCCGCTAGTAACAACCAGATAAAAGCTGTAACTAACCCTACCTTACCGAAACATTCAAACTGGAATAATACCTGGATCAATTCTTCCTCTACCACTAGATAGTGAGTGATGGCATGGACCAAACAACACCTGACATTTCATAAAAAGACAGGAATATTCAAACATACCGGCGATTTGCTTCTCCCACCCCAGATCTGAGCATTTCTGCAGACGGAAAAAATCCACAATCTTCGTCTGCCTCGACGAGAATACTGCCGTCGACGAAATGTGCCGGACAGAGAACAAAATAATTCAGATCGAACAAAAAAAATCAACAAAAACCCAAAGTAGAGCAATGCATGGCGATGCGGAAAACAACAAATGCAAAAAACCCAACCCGGGGTCGTAGCTCGAACATCGAGGGAGCATCATGGGCAGAGCCAGGAGCCGATGGGGAGGATGGGGCGGAGTTAGTAGGTGTGGAACCAGGTCGTACTCGTCGCAATGCAGCATCTCCACCTCCCCATTCCATGGTTGCATAAATCGGAATCGGAATCGGAATCGGTTTTCCAGTGAATCGGAATCGGAATCGGAATCGGTCTGAATCGGCCAGGAATCGGTTCAGTTGAATCGGTCCAAATTAATTTAATCAGTTATATATAATAATTTGACAATTTATAATATAAATATATTAAAATTAAGTATTGATGTTATTTTGATATTATTCTGTGTATTATAGTTTTTGATATTTTTAAATATTTTTTAAGATTTTTTTAAATTATTTCGAATTAATTATTATTTTTGACTCGAGTTAGACTCGAGTCAACTTTTAATTACAAGAATGCCACCGTACGATTTTTACCCCCGCCGCCACCGGCGGCCCGGTCGGCGGCGAGTCTCGCGGCGGCGATGTCGGAGGATGTCGGCAGCCCGGTCGATGTCGGCAGCCCGGCCGGACGAACCGTCGGCGGCCCGGAGCCGGCGGCGGAGTCGGCGGCGATTCGTGCGTGCCCGATTCGGTCCGGCCACGGGTGGGCGGCGACGTTGCGAGGTCGGCGGCGAGGTCGGCAGCCCGGTCGGCGGCGAGCGCGGAGTCGGGGCCGCACGGCGGAGGCGGAAACCGGGCGGCGGCGGGCGGACGAGCGGCGGCGGTGTCCGGGGAGCGGGTTTGATTTTAGGTTTTTAAAATCTAAATTACCATTTTACCCATGCTTAAATAATTTAATAAAAATCATACCTAGGGCCTAGGGTATTTTGGTAATTTCCTAAAAAAACCGATTCCGATTTAAATCGGCCGATTCCGCACGGAATCGGCCGATTTCTGCAACATTGAGCGTTCCCTCATTCCTCGCAAAGGACCTCCAACTCTCCGCCAGCGGAGTCGGCGTCGTCGTCGTCGTCGTCATCGCTTGGCCGTGAGCATGACCTCGGCAAGGCTGCGGTACTTCCTGGCCGGGGGACGGCGCGCGGCTGAGCCGCCGTCCCGCGTTGCGCCGTCGGGTTGGACGGCGGCATCGGCGGTGGCAGGACTGTGAAAATGGGGGGAAGGCCGAGGGCGGGTCGGAGCTCGGGTGGAGTGGTTTGCGAAGAGGGAGACCCAATCAACCGAGGGAAAAAGGCAGCACCCGGGGGCCCGCCATGAAGTTTGTTGGGCCCGCTCGCTCGTGATTGGAGGGTGGTGTGTGCAAGTGGGGTTTAGTGGCTCTTGGAGGCGTTCCAAAACCGAAGTAACAGTCGTGATGAACAGGGAAAGTACATAACAAATATGAAGATGGACGTGAAAGATGTAACGGGAGTGAAACGACGTGATGAAGTGGTAGGCAACGTGTTGCTGACGTTGCAACACCTCACGTTTCCGCTCCTGCCAGCTATGGGTGGGGCATGGCTGCACCCACAGCTATCCGAACGAATTTAAACGTTTAATTAATAATTAAATATGGACGCTGCTTTATCCGACAAGATGATCGATCAAATAATATATAAAATTTATTAAATAAATAAATAAATAATACATTAAAATGAGATAAAAATAAATTTTTATAACGATTAAATTTTGACCATATCGACATGACTAATTTGACTAAAAAATTTGAACCGATTGATTTTTTGTCTTAGGTAAAGTGGACGAATTGACACCCACCCTCCTTCCACCTTAAGGTGTTCCTGCAAGAGGTATAGTGCCACAGTGGGATCTCAAGAAACTTGGGCTCATCTTATCCGGCCGACTCCAGGCTGGCATATTCAAAACTATATCCTGACTTTTGTAAAACCCACGATTCGAGTTAGGATTTTATATTCAGAACCGGTCGGGTCGACCGTTATTTTTTCGAGTTGAGTCAATTTCAGGACATGTGTACCGAGCCGACGCCGGTCTCGTGTATGAGCCATGAGGGTCATGTGTACCCAAGTATATGATGATAATGTCATGAACACAATAGAACAGAATGAGTTATCAGAATATATGAGAGTATGCCAGTGATTTTATTTATTTATTTTATTTTATTTTATTTTTTATATATAGTGGATCGTAGAATTAGTTTTAAGTCGTTTACCGCGTTAGGACGCGTTACGGGCATTTTGGGTGGGTTGATAGTTTTAGAGCATATCATTATGATGTTTTGGTGTTATTTGATTTTACAGGATTTTTCCCGATTTTTATGGATTTTTTAAGGATTTAATACGACTTAGTTATTATACTTGACTCGAGCCGGAGACGAGTCAAGTCTTATTTACGAAATTGCCACCCAACCCTTTCTTCTCCACCCCCGACCTTTTCTCCCCCACGCCCAAACCCTAACCATCGCGCCGCCCCTGTTCGCACACCACCGCCGCCACGGTCGACGCCGCCGGGCCGCTGTTCGACGCCGACTAGCCCAACCATGGCGTCGCCATGCTGCCCCAACCAGGTCTGGCCCCAATCGGGCTGCCGTGACGCCGGAATCGCCGTGCATAGCGCCGTGGCTAAGTTTTGGTCGCGTTGTCGATTTCGCCGCAGA